>CAUYLG010036130.1:0-200158 GCA_963573385.1 Cacajao melanocephalus
TGGCCAGGATGGTCTCGATCTCTTGACCTCGTGATCCACCCGCCTCGGCCTCCCAAAGTGCTGGGATTACAGGCGTGAGGCACCGTGCCCGGCCAATTTTTGTATTTTTCATAAGGACAGGGTTTCATCATGTTGGCCAGGCTGGTCTTGAACTACGACCTCAGGTGATCCGCCCACCTTGGCCTCCCAAAGTTCCAGGATTACAGTTATGAGCCACTGCATCCAGCCACATTATATCGCGTTTGTCCTTATAATCTCCGGAGCCATGATTCTCATTCTAAGTTCTTTTTTCCCAATATGATGAAGTGATTTTATTTAGTCTGAATTTCCAAAGTCAGTGAAAATGTACAGTCATTGTAATAATATTATCAGTGAGAGAATCATTCAATAACCTTGATCAAAAGAAAAACTAAAAAAAGCAAGATTGGAAGAATATTAAAACATTAAAATATTTTTTAAAACAGAAGAAAACCCAGCAAATTAAAAGTATTTATGCAAAATCTAAGGACATCCTTTAAAAATTTCACTTAACACAATATACAATAATCAATGGCAAACATTTTATAAGCCAATATGATTGAGACAGACCTACAGGTATCATGAACTATTCCTTATAAGAAATTTTATCTAAATGATCTTTTCCAGAACTTCTATGATGGTTAGAAAAAGAAACTGGGCCCGGGTGTGGTGGCTTACACCTGTAATCACAGCACTTTGGGAGGCCAAGCAGGCAGATCACTTGAGGTCAGAAGTTCAAGACCAGCCTGGTCAATCTGGTGAAACTCCGTCTTTTCTAAAAATACAAAAGTTAGCTGGGCGTGGTGGCACGCACCTGTAATCCCAGCTACTTGGGAGGCTGAAGCAGGAGAATTGCTAGAACCTGGGAGGCAGAGGTTGCAATGAGCTAAGATCATGCCACTGCACTCCAGCCTGGGAAACAGAGACTCCGTCTCCAAAACAAAAACAAGAAAAAACAAAAAGGAAAGAAAGAAAGAAAGAAGAAGAAAGAAGAAAAGAAAGAAAGAAAGAAAAGAAAACTGGAATACAAACCAAAAGGCAGAATTTTTACTAGACACTGACTAAATGACAGCTTTCCCAGGTCAAGGATAAAGGCGTAGACATCTTCAATTTATTTTATCATGGTTAGATTGGTGCTTTCCCCTTACTCTCTCAAGTTTTTGAAAGCACTAACATTTAAATATCATTCTGTTTTTATAATCTCCAGAGCCACTGTGGTTCCCATTTTAAGTAAATCTGTATTCTGAAAATTAGTATGCCAAGGCTTAAAGAGGTAAAGTAATGTGCTCAAGGTCATTTGGCCAGTGGAGAGAGGGGCCTGGAAGGAGACCCAGTTCTGTACCAGCCTGAATCCCCTCCTCGTTCCAAAGCTGCCCAGAACAGGGGATGCTGGAGGTATTTGCCTGCAGTCTGATTTTGTTCAGAGCTGGCTGTGGGCCAGGCCTCCGCGTTTACTGAAATGTTCTGAGAGTTATTGGGGGAAATGGAGCTTTGAACTTACCTAGTATAACACAGGCTGGTTCTCAGGATCATAAACATGTTTCTGAACCTAATTAAAGAGCCTTGTGAAAAGGGCGAGAGCAGGACTGAGACATGACGGTCAGTCTCAAAACTCCCCGTGGGCCTGAACGGGAGCTTGGCTTTTCCCAGACTCAGGGAGAACCAGCCCTCTCTGGGGGCAGAGAGTTAAGAGGCTTTCGAAAGAAGAAAAGGCTCTTTTACAGTCCTGGCTGGGGATCTGGGCTGTACTGGGGAGGGAATGTAGGAGGCATAATTGGGGCTTGTAAAACATTTCCAGACAAAATCACTTAATGCGTTTTGGAGAGTAAAAAGCAACAGTCCACATAATCTATAAATTTAGGCAGTTTTCTTCAGAGTCAATAGAGCCCTGTCGGGGGATCAGAAGGGGTGGCCAGGTACTGCTAAATGTGCCATGGATGGCTGCAGGTGAAGTTGACTCTGGGCACAGGACCCAGGAGTAGCCAGACCTTGGGTATGAATTCCTGCTCTACCCCTCACTCGTGCCATGACCGTGGACAAGTTATTTATCGTGCTAGATCTCAGTTTCCTCAAGTGGGAAATGGAGATAAAATAATCGCCACCTTATGAGTTTGTCTGGGAAATTAAATGTGCTGCCATATCCAAAATGCTTGGAGCAGTGCCTAGCATGCAAAGTGCGCTTGTATAAATGTTGCTGTTTTTACTCTGCTGCCTTGGGAAGGGGCTACTACCTGGTTGAGGCCAGGCTGCACTTCCTGTGAAGCAATCTATACCTTTGAGAGTTCTTGGAGCTCTCATCATGTCTTTCTTGAATTCTTTTTTTGTTTTGTTTTTGAGACAGAGTTTTGCTTTTGTTGCCCAGCCTGGAGTGCAATGGTGCAATCTCGGCTCACTGCAATCTCCACCTCCCAGGTTCAAGCGATTCTCCTGCCTCAGCCTCCTGAGTTGCTGGGATTACAGGCATATGCCACCACGCCTGGCTAATTTCGTATTTTTAGCAGAGATGGTGTTTCTCCATGTTGGTCAGGCCGGTCTCAAACTTCCTGACCTCAGGTGATCTGCCCGTTTCGGCTTCCCAAAGTGCTGGGGTTATAGGCGTGAACCACTGCGCCTGACCCTTGAATTCTTTCTCCCAAGTTTTCTCTGACTTCCTTTCTGCCAGCAATGGCAGCAGTGGTTGCTCTCATCCATTTCCAACAGCCTCCAAAACAGTATATTCTTCCATCCATCCCTTTCCTTATCAAAAAGCTTTGTTAGTGCCCCGGTCGACTCACTGTAAAGCTCAAACTTCTGGGCCTTTTCAACCCAGTTTAGCTCTCTGGGCTGTGCACAGCCATGTCCCCTTGTAGCTGCCAGTGTGCCTAACGTTCCAGCTTTCCCTCCTTCCAGGCAAATGGTTAATTTTGCACTTTGTGGCTCCCTGATGGTTGGCTGGGGGCCAACAACTAATTTTGGCCAATGAATTGTGAGCAGAGGTGACACGTGAGCTGGAGTTCGTCTTCCCCCTGCCGTGACAACTGGGACCATGGTCTAGACTAGGTGTCAACAAGCTCTTCCTGTGAATATGTTCAGCTTTGTGGGCCAAATGGTCTCCACTGTAGCTTCTCAACTCAGCTGTTATCATGCGACAGTAATCCTAGATAATACGTAAATGAAAGAGCTTGACTCTGTTCCAATAACATTTTATTTTAAAAAGCCAGTCTGGCCAGTAGAGCTTCCTGCAATGCTGGAAATATTCTATAATATTCCCCTGTCCAACATGGTGGCCACTGGCCATATGTATCCATTGGATATTTTAGTAGCCTCATGTGGTGTGGCTACTATATTGGATGGGCAGAGTAGATAGCAGCTATTTCATCAGACGGGGTCCTGGAGCAAAGACAACAGGAGAGTCACTGCTGACCATGATGGGCATGTATTCTGTCTAGTTCTTGATGTTACAAGCAACTGAAATGGGGGATGTTAGTTACTGCAGCATAAAGTGACCACTGCTGACTTACACACCCCTCACTCCCACCTCCATATTTTCTTTGTCCTCATCTAAGCATTTCATGCATGTCCAGGTCTTCAGGCCTTTACTCATATGGTTTCCTCTGCCTGAAATGCCTTCTTCTGTCCCTTATTTCATGGGCAAATGCTGCCTCATTGCTTAAAGTTCAGCTCAAATGTTACCTTCTATTGGTGGGTTTCCAGTGCCCCTCCAAATCGCCCCTATGCAGTAAGAATCACCTGCAGCTTCCTCAGGACACTTTATAAGTAGAATGTTGTAGTGTAAGAATTTGCTTTCTTATGTTTTCCATTAGATCGTGATCTCTTGGAGGAGTTGCTATTAGATTATACTTTAGCATCTCTTGGGATATTGCAATAAGTGTTTGTTGAACTGATTTAATATACTCCAAGCTCAGGATGTGGTGGCCTCTCAGGGTCCTTAGTGGCCTCATCTGGCCCTGGGTTCACCTTTGGACCATTTCCCCCCATTTTTATCTTATTCCCTGGCCACAGTGATACACAGTCTCTGAAATTTTCAGACAATGGTGATGGTGGAGGATGAGGAGAAAGGGGGAAAAAAGAGACACCTTATCATTCTTATTACATACTGGTATAAAAATATCAATTTGATTATGATTTCCTCAAAAGGGACTCTATAGTAAAGAATAATTGTGACCTGAAACACAACTGTGTCTCTGCTAATGGCTTCCAGAGCTGGTCGCAGGCTCCTGGAGTTAGTCACTAAACTGGTATGTGTTGAGGAGTCTATATAGGTCAAGACCTTACTCTAAAGATTTCTGGTCAACTGGGTGTGGCTTGTCAAAATACTGTCTTATTCGTTCCATCATTTCCATTCCAGCTGATGAAAGACGTCAGTATTTCAGTTTTCTATACAAATATAGAAACATCGTCATCAACACCCCTTACACGTATGCATCCCTTTGTGGTTAACAAAACACTTTCTATGTTCCCTGAAGCCTATGAATAGCCTGGGAAGAAGGCAGGGCACATTTACAGCATTTGACTCCTGGAGAAACTAGAGCCCAGTCCAGGTGGGTGATCTACCCACTGGTAAGCTAGGATGTTTGACCTCTCCAAATCTCATGCTGACATTTGATCGGGGCCTGGTGGGAGGTGTTTGGGTCATGAGGGTGGATTCCTTGTGAGTGGCATGGTGCCTTCGTCGTGGTAATGAGTGAGTTCTCACTCGTTTCATTTCCCTGAGAACTGATTGTTGAGAAGATAGTCTGGCGCCTCCTCCTCTTTCCCTCTTCCTTCCTCTCTTGCCATGGGATGCCTGTTCCCCTCTACCTTCTGGCATGAGTGGTAGCTTCTTGAGGCCTTCGCCAGAAGCAGAAGCCAAGCTTCTTGTACAGCCTGAAGAACGATGAGCCAAATAAATCTCTTTTCTTTACAAATTACGCAGCCTCAGGTATTTCTTTACAGAGGCATAAATGGACTAAGACATCCCCAGTCACAAGCAAGCTAGAGTCCGAGGGGGTACTTGAGCCTGGACTCCAAGCTCATAGGCCAGGGCTCTGGGCCCCTAGATGTATTGCATATCCTACTCCAGCTGCCCCTATGACCTGTGCCCTACCCATCAGCACAGACTTCGTCCCAGGGCTGACCAATTGGGGCAGAGCTCTAGGGTTTTTACCTAATCCTAAAGTCATAAGAATTCTGTATCCTTTCTTTTAGAAAACTTTAATCTCAGAAATTTAGAGCAGATGAGAGTTTTTCTTTTCAAAAAACAAGGCCTAGTCCAATAGCAGCCTGATACATAGAAATAGTCAGATTGTTTAAAACGTACTCGTAATTTTTTGATAGTTCTTGCAAAAGAAATAATAGACGTAGATTTCCTTCAATACCAGACAAAAGAACATGACATATACAATTTCTGCCCACAAAAGGGATTATTCTCATTCTCCATTAAGTTTTAGTCTACCTAAAGGAACAGTAACAAAACAAAATGGTTGCGGCAGATTCTCTTCAAGCTATGTTGTACCCCTTCTGTGGGGTGACTGACTTGGTGTGAGGGGTCTGACCCTGTGGTTCTCCCCTGTCCAGCTTACAGTCTTTCCCACCCCTCCTCACCATCATGGAGGCCCAGCACTCCATGACCCCACAAGAGGCAGAAAGAAATGGCCAATGGCACCATCAACCCATAAAGATGGGCTGCAATAACATCTCATTGCAGAGACTAAAAAATCCAAGATGACAGAAAAAGGCAAAAGGTTAAATTTCTTTTAGTGTTAGTGTGCAAATTATGAAATCACTTCATTCACTTATGGTTAACTGGCTTCCTGAAATGTCTGTTGTAACCACATTGTCCAAATAGATCTACCAAAGATGGAAGAAACCCCTACATAAGCCATAAGCAAGTGAAAATATTAAATATGGGTGGAGTGACGTAAAACATGTACTTTATAAATTAGTGTAATATTAATGGGAGAACAGAATGATTAGAAACACTTCGTATGCTACATAAGGATCCATGTTTCAAAAGGAATAAAAAATGTATTCATAAAGATGTTTATGAAAGTGTTTCCACAAGAGCAAAAAGCTGGAAATGATTGATGTGGGCTGTAATTGGAGAAGCAATCCCTAAGTTACAGCATACTGTAGCCATTTAAAAGAATAATTATGAGGAATTTTCAGACCATAATCTTTAGACCAAAAATGTTAATGACAGAGGTAGGCGCAAACAGTAGAATTCAAATTGGAACCTATGCTGTGATTGAATTTATGAAAAGTCTTGTCTCTGTGAGATCTAGGAGCAGAAGCAAAAATGTGAAAAAGAAAATAGCATGTTAGGATGGGGTGGGGAAACAAAATAAATATACATATAAATTTATATTTATAATCTGGTTTCCTGAGATTACTTGTCAATAGACCCCCAAACAAGAAACTACTTTTATTATCTACACTATGATCCTTGAATTAAATTATTTGAATATGAAATGTTAGATCTGATTCTTTAGGATTTAATTAAAGTAAAATGTATTAGCAAAAAAAAAAAAAAGACGAAGATTCTTTTTTTTTTTTTTTTGAGACGGAGTCTTGCTCTGTCACCCAGGTTGGAGTGCAGTGGCACGATCTTGGCTCACCACAACTTCCACCTCTTGGGTTCAAGTGATTCTCCTGCCTCAGCCTCACAAGTAGCTGGGACTACAGGTGCGTGCCACCACACCCAGCTAATTTTTTATGTTTTTAGTAGAGACAAGATTTCACCATGTTAGCCAGGATGGTCTCATTCTCCTGAATCGATCTACCCGCCTCAGCCTCCCAAAGTGTTGGGATTACAGGAGTGAGCCACTGCACCTGGCCTGGATGAAGATTCTTATACGTAATGTAAAGAACAGAGAATAACATAATAACCAAGTATTTGACCATTACTTAACTTGTATCAAATCTGAGTATTTTGTCACACTGACTTTATATTTTAAAAAGAAGTAGAACATTATAGACATGCCTAAAACCCCTTGGTAAAAAGAAAAGAGGAGTTTTTTTGTTGATTTAATACCTTAGTTATTTTTGCTACATCATCTTTTTCATTAATAATTTTTAGGAGGATGAAGGATGCAAGTTTTAAATAGGTTCTGGCTTCTCAATTCAGATTATGGCTGTGTGCACATGGCTCAGCATGTGTATACGGTATCTCTCAGTATGGACACTGAGAAAGTGTCTAAAAGTATCTGAGCCTTTGTTTCCTTACCTGTAAAATCACGGAGAGGAATTATACATATCTCAGAGGATAAGGACCAAATGAATGGTGTTACTGAGGTTATAAGAATTTCTAAGGAGGAATAGGAATTTGCCAGACAAGGTAGGGAGAAGTTTTCCAGGAATAAAGAACATCTTTAACAAAAGCTCAGCGGCATAGCCTGGAGGAAACTGGCAACGGTTCTTGCTGGTTGCGGTCTCAGCCTGAAGCACAGGGGAGGGACGAGGTCACGCTGAGATTCTGAGTGTTGCTCCAGCTTAGGTGAGGAGCCTTGCCCGCCTGTGTGCCTCCTGCATCTGCAGTCCTTCCCCACGTCCCAGGCCTTCCTGGCTCCTTTCTCTGACCTGTCACAGCCCCAGAGAGTCTTCAGTGGAGACTCTAAAGAGACTATTGAGGTCACCTGTGTCCCTACCTCCCGCCTCCATCAGAGATGGCTCTTTGATTAATACCTGTCCTCCATGCTTTGCATGGTGGAGGCCTTGGCCAATGACTGATCAATAATAAATGGCTGAGGGGAAGGAGGGTCAGGGTCCCCACAGGTGCCGCTCCTCGGACGTCTCACAGAAGTCAGCCTGTTACCTGATCCAGCAGGAAGGGGGAAGATTCTGAGAACTTCTCTGAACATCACCCCCGATGCCCCATTGGAATCTGCTCAAATAAGGGATCCTGGAAGAGAACACCCTGCTGCTTCTTCAGGGTCAGGTCATTTCCCTCCCCATGTCCCAGCTCATTTCACCTTAGACCTGTCCCTGCCACACGGTGCCTCTCCTGAGGCTGAAGCTTGGAAGCCAGTCTTCATGATGTCTCTCTATCAAAAATATAGGTTCCTCTGGGATTCAGAAAAGCCACCAAATGAGTGAAGACTTCCCTGTCTCCGATGCCATCCAGAACTTGTCCACCAGAGATTCTGTGGGTCAGGAGACAGAACGCTAAGCCCCAGCTTTGCATAAGAGAGGTCATTGTATCGGTGAGTATCGGACAGATAACCCTGTAATTTACATCTGGTCCAGTCATCAATTGCTGCATAACCAATGACCCCAAAACTTAGTGGGCTAGAACAACACAATCATTAATTTTGCTCATAAATTCATAATTTGGATGGTGCTCAGTGAGGACAGTTCATCTTTGTGTCATAGGGCAGTGGTTGATCCGCTTGGCTGAAACATCCCTTAAGATTCTTACAGGAACTTTTGTCTGTCTGACAGATTCTAAGAGGCATACATCCTGGATTTATATTTGGCTAGAGTTGCTTTGTTACTTTGAGAATTGTTTGTATCTGGAAAGAACTTGGGAATGGAAACATTTGACTTTACTTTTACTTCTTTTTTTAAAGAAGAGGTCTTGCTCTGCTGCCCACACTGGAATACAGCCGCATGACCATAGCTCATTGCAGCCTTGAACTCCTGGGCTCAAATGATCCTCCTGCTTCTGTCTCCCAAGTAGCTCAGACTATAAGTGTGAGCTGCTATTCCTAGCTATTTTTTAAAATTTGTTTGGAGTTGGGGTCTTGTTATGTTGCCCAGACTAGAACATTTAATTTTTAAACCCGGCTGTCCTGGATTCTTGAGCTCATCTCTCTCCTCTCACATTTTACCATAGATAGTAAGAAGTCAGGTGGCACTTTCAATATTCTGCCTGGAAATCTTAGCTAGATCATCAAGATTATTAGATACCTTCCCATTTTCCATGTTACTACAGGCTACAGTGTTGCTAAACTTTCTGCCACTACATGACAAGGATACCCTTGACTTTAAGATTTCTATAATATTTCCATGATTTTCCTGAATGCCCTCATTGACAACTTTCTCAAGGCCCTAAGGTTTTCACTAACATTTTCTTTGTGGCTCTCAGGCTGCGTGGTCCCAAAGCCAATGTCATACATTGTAGGATTGTATTATGATAGCACCTGACTTCAGGTACAAATATCTGTTGTAGTTACCTGTTGCTGCATAATAATCCAATCCAAAACTTGGTAGCTTAAAACAACAATAATTAGTAATTTTACTTATCTGTCTGTATTTTGGACAGGTGTCAGCAGAGTCAGCTCAACTTTTTAATGTATGACATAAACTGGGGTGGCTCAACTGGGGCTGGAGCATCCTGGAAAGGTCTCATCTATAAGCTGACATTTAGGTGCTGATGATTCCTTCCTCTCTACGTGGGCCTGTCCATGGGGCAGACTGGGCTTCCTCACTGCATGGAGGCTGGGTTTAAAGAACAAGCATCCTACGAGACTACGATTGGAAGCTACCAGTTTCTACTGGTCAAGAAGTCACAGAGTGAGACTTAGGAGCAGAAACACAGGTCCAATGTCACATTTGGCGAAGAACATGTGGGATGGAATGTGCTGGGATCAACTCTGAAAAATACAATCCGCCATAAAATTCTTGCTCTTAGAGGTTTAGATTGTTGTTTAAAGCCACTTGGGGCCAGGCGCAGTGAAGGGAGGCACTTGTGGATGGTTTGAGTCTAGGAATTTGAGACCAGCATGGGTAAAATGGCAAAACCTCATCTGTACAAAAAATACAAAATATTATCTGGGCATGGTGGCGTGTGCTTGTAGTCCCAGCTACTCGGAGGCCTGAGGCGGCAGGTTTGCTTGAGTCTGGGAGGTCAAGGCTATAGTGAACCCTGATTGTGCCACTGCACTCCGGCCTGGACAACAGAATCTGACTGTCTCAAAAAAATAAAAAATAAAAAATAAGCCACTCAGAGCTGTAACTATCAATTCCCAACATTATCTACATTCATGATTCCCAAAGGTTTTTGTGACCCAGAAATAAAGCTGACTCAACCCAGTAAAGGTTTCTGAGGCCACAGAGCTGATTGGCAATCGACAATAGTTAAATAAAACATTCATTCTGGACATGCTGAATTAGCTTCTTTTCAACCCCACAAATACATTATGTTACCTTTAGGCCTTTCTCCCTGTGTGAGGTTGGACCTGCAACTGGAGTGGTCCCCACCTTCTGCCCCTTCCCACTCATCACGTGTCTTCTTAACTCCCTCTGCCACTCCGTTCCTGGGTTGCTTGCCAGTCGTGTTTCACCCCAACGCTTCAGCTTGATTCATGATTCATTCTTCCCTCTGTAAGAGGCAGGTGCAGCGTTGTAACTAGACCACTTAGGAGCTAGACAAGTGGAGGCAGCTCCTACCTTTACTGCCTATTGGGTGCATATTGCTCCCAGCAATTTACTTCAGTTTCCCAAATTCAGCTTTCTCATTTGCAAAAATAAAGTTGATAATAGTAGCAGCTGTTAAGGTCTGAATATGTGTGCCCCTCCATAATTCATATGTTGAAACAACCCCTGAGATGATGGTATGAAGGGGTGGGTCTTTCAAAGGTGATTAGGTTAAGAGGGCTGTGCTCTCATAAGTGGGATTAGTGCCCTTATATAAGAGACCTAAGGGAGCTTGTTTTACTTCTCCTGCCAAATGAGGAAACACAGAAGGTTCCATCTATGAGGAATGGGCCCTCACAAGATAGCCAATCTGTTAATGTCTTGATCTTGGACTTCTCAGCCTCTAGCTGTAAGCAATACATTTCTGTTGTTTATAAATCATCCAGACTAAGTATTTTGTTATAACAGCCTGAATGGACTAAGATAGCACTTTCTAGGGTTATCATGAAGATTGAGTTGACACATTCAGACCAGTACATGGGATTAACTGTGATTATAATTCCAGTTCACCTTCATGGTCTCTTTCAGACACCATCCCAGGCTTTCCTTCCATCTAGGTGTTCATGTCTCTTCCAGAGAATAGAATTCATGACCTTTCACTCTTTTTTTCTTATTTAAAATAAGTGTGAATTTTTAAAAAGTATAATCTTTCATATTTGTTCAGCACTGTTATTTACAAGAAAGTTTCACAGCCATTACCACATTTAATGTTGACTTTGGCCAGGAGCAGTGGCTCACACCTGTAATCCCAGTACTGTGGGAGGCCGAGGCAGATGGATCACCTGAGGTCAGGAGTTCGAGACCAGCCTGGCCAATATGGTGAAACCCCATCTCTACTAAAAACACAAAAATTAGCCAGATGTGGTGCACGCCTGTAGTCCCAGCTACTCAAGAGGCTGAGGCAGGAGAACAGCTTGAACCTGGGAGGCAGAGGTTGCAGTGAGCCAAGATTGTGCCACTGCACTACAGCCCGAGCGACAAAGCAAGATTCCATCTCAAAAAACAAACAAACAGAAGAACAACAAAAAAACAAACAAATGAACAAAACCCATTGACTTTAAGAAAAAGAAATTATCTGGATCGGACTGACCTAATCACAGGAGCTCTTTAAATCTGGGTCTAGAGGTCAGAGACAGGGTAAGCCTGAATCTGACGGGTGAGAGAGATTTGGCCTCAGGGAGATTTGCTGCTGTTGACTTGAAGATGGAGGCGCCCAGGAGCCAGGGAATGCAAGTGGCCTCTGGGAGCTGAGAGTGACCCTTGGACAATAGCCAGCCAAGAAACAGGGATAACAGCCAACAATCACAAGGAACTGAATTGTGCCACAACCACTGGAGCTTAGAGGCAACCCCAAGCTGCAGATGAGCACACAGCCAGCTGACAGCTTGGTTTCAGCCTTGTGAGAACTTGGGAAGAAAACCCCACCATGCTATGTCTAGACTTCCGATCTGTAAAACTGTAAGATAATAAATGGATGCCATTTTAAGGTAACAGATAACTGTGTTAGCTTCCTAGGGTTGCCATAACAAAGTACCACAAGCTTGGTGGCTTAAGCAATGGAAACATTCTTTCACAGTCCTAGAGGCCGTAAGTCCAAAATCAAGTTGTCAGCAGGGTCCAGGGAAGAATTCTTTCTTTTCTTTCCCAGTTTCTGGTGGCTCTAGGCATTCCCTGTTTTCACATGGTCTTTCTCTTCCTCTCGTCTCTGTCTCCTTCTCTTCTGTCTCTTATAAGGACACTTGCCATTGGATTTAGGGTCCACCCAGCTAATCCGCAGTGATGTCCTCATCTTAAGATCTTTAACTTAATTACCTCTGCAAAGACCCTTTAAGTTCACATTCACAGAGTCTGGGTGTTAGGATGTGAACATATCTTTTTGGAGCCACCATTCAGTCCACTACAATCACTAGTACAGAAGTGGGTCTCTTTATCACTCTTTTACAGAGAAGAAACTGCAGAGCGAAGAGGTAAGTGTGGGTTTTTCAAGCTCAGGTCTAGTGGATTTCCCACAACACCACAGATGCCTGTTTCTCCCGTAGCATTTAGCACAACATTGGAGAGATGAGAGAGGAATAAATACTTGTCAATGAATTAAAATTCCAAATTAGTCATGAGTGAAATCAAACTGTGTTCAGAAAAGGATTCAGTATCAAGGGGGAAATAATCCCTTCCGTGAGATCTTTGAATCTGTCTAAAAAAGACCTAAGTTGATGAATATTTTCATTCTTGATTAAAGTGATTAAAAGTCCTTATGAAACGAGAGGCTTGAAAGCTTTCCAAAGAGACAACTTTCCAGAAGAACTGGGGAGATAAGGAATGGAAGTGGGACTCTTCCCTTGCCTGGTGTTGTTTGGGCCGGGATGGAATTTGGCTCTGTCAGTTACCAGCCATGTGGCCCTGGTAAAGTCACTTAGCCTGGCTGAGTCTCACTCCACTGATCTATGAATACAGCAATATACCCATTTCAGTAGGTTTTTAAAGACAAACTGAGATGCTCTTGACAGTGGTAAATACTATTCCAAACGCCTTCCAGATATCAAGTCATTCAAGCCTCATGACCCTCTATGAGGCAGATACTGTTATATTATTCTTATTTTATAGATGAACAAACTGAGACGGGTAGTGTTAAGAGCAAAGGTCGACGGCTAAAAGTGACCCAGCATGGTCAGGATTTGCACTCAGGATGTGTGGTTCCAGAAGCTACCTTCTTAATCATTGCACCGTCCTAACTCTATAACTTAGGGGTTCCTTAAAATAACAAGGGCCACAGTGAGTGATTTAGAACAAGGGCTAGGAAGGATGTGCATGAAGTAGGGGAGGGGAAGGCCAAAACAGAACTAGAAAGGAATTCAGCGAGGGTAGCCTTGGACCTCATCACCTCCAACTTCAGTGATGCAGGTGACCTGCAGGTGGCTGGGCATCCTCACCACACAGCTGCACATGCACCTGGAGAGGCTGAAGGACACACAGGGAGCAGGGGCTGCTGCAGCCCACCTGCTGCCCCAGCCACAAGATGGACGTGCAGATTCGTGATTACATGTGTGAGCTGATGCAGCATCTGGGAAGGGTGTCCTGCGAAATGCTCAGCTGGGCTAGCACCGTGCAAAGTCTTTAGACACCCAGATGCAAAAGCTCCCAGAAGAGAACGCAGACCACTTACTTCTTTCCTTAGGGTCTGAAAAATGTTTGTTCTTTTCTTTCCTGCCATTCTTGATCCAGGAGCAGTGGATGAGTAAGTCTGTCGATCTGGAAGCGAAGCTGTGAATACGGGTTCCAGATCCCAGGGCAGACATGGGCAGAAGGCATCCAGCCTCCTCATAATCTCTTCATCTTTCTTCCCAACCCTGAAGTAAACCTACCACAGGTATGTGGAGGGTGCGTCCAGACAAGCCTTTTAGTGACACCCCCTTCTCCGTCCCCATTGAATTGCCATCCCTTGTCCCTCCTACGCAGAAATTCAATCCATGTCCCCATTAAGTGAGGGCCCTGGCAGAGCAGTAAGGCTGAGGGCTCAGTTTTGAGGGGCTTGGTAGGGCCAGGGGCTCTTCCCTGAGGCAATAAGGGAAACGGGGGGAGAAAGATCATTAAAACAGGAGAATGCGCTGGAGGTGGTGAGGAGGCGATGGGGGTTGGGGAAGGTGGGCTTTAAGGTTGGATTCTTGAAACTGAGAGCTTAGACTAGGTGGCAGTAAATGCAGGAACAAAGAGTGGGGAGGGACAGCAAGTGTCCTGCATGCTGGACTTAGAACCTGGGCTGACCTTAGGAGAAGCTGGTATGTGTGTACGTGGATCAGGCTGGCCTCGGAGGAGTAGTGGGGGGTGTGTCTACGTGAGCGTATTCCTGCTGAATAGAAGACAGTACCAAGCCTAGCATAGGTGAGTACCCATTCTTACATATTTCACAAGACCTAGGCCTGAGCTTACTGAGAACATCTCTCTTTGGCCACTAATGATCATCTCATGACCCTCTCCAAGAGAAACACCCAGACACTAATCCGAGGGTTTGCATATATTGTGTTGGTTAATAGTTTCCTAACTCCACAAGGTAGGAATTATCATCAGCATTTTGCTCAGAAGTATTTGCTGAGTTTCAGAGCAGTGAAGTGACTTGCTTGCAGCTGCTCCCCCATCAGCTGGTCAAGCTGGGGTGTGAACCCTGCCTGTCCATGTTCAAAGCCCCTGCTTTCTTCACTCCAAGGAGGAATATAGAATTGAATGTAGCTTTGAGGCTTTTGAGGCGGTTCCAGCTTTGAAAGTCTACGAGGTTCTCAGGAATATGAGGCTGGGTCTTAAATTTTTTTTTTTCAAATATTCAGTTGAGTATCTTAGGATCTGAAAAGAGGAGACTGAGCTATTTCTTTAAAAATGAAGAAATCCTTTAAAGGCTATATTCATTATAGTTTTTCCTCTTGAAGCTTTTCTATCTCAAATTCAAAGCAGAATGTTAACAATAAACTCTGACTTTCTAGAAATCAATTGCAATCCCCTTTTTGTTACTTTAATTGAATCACTTTGCAATTATTGAGGCTTTTTAAAAAATGAGCATGTCTAACTTCTCTCACACTCCAGTTCTGATTCTTCTTTTGAGAAGAAAAAAAAAAGATCCTCAACAGGTGCTTTTGGCTAAAATCACAATGAATCAAGAAGGGAAGGAGCGTGGTGAATGGAGCTCCTGGCTGCTAATGCATGGGAGCATCTGTCCCCTTGCGTGGACGCACCCTCGGGGTGCCCGCGTGGAGCACCAGAAACCGGTACCCAGGGAGCCCGGTGTCATCTGTCTTTGTCTCTTTCTTCTCTTTATTCTTTGCGTCTCATTTTGTTGTTCTATTCACTTGAGCAATTCTGTATTCAGAAATGGCTATATTGAACTATTTCTGGTCTTTGGAAAAAAAAATACACCCCTCATAATGAGGATCTTTGCTTTTGGGGACCTGGGAAGCCTTGATAAGCTAGAGCTTGAATTCCTGTGCCAGGTGTTGAGATGACATCTGTTCCTACCACAGAGACTTGTCTGCTGTAACCTAGCCCAAGTTCTCTTCTCAGCATCAGAGACAGTGGGAACAAGTCCCGTCAGCTGTCGGCCCTCTCAGAGCATACCTTCTAATAGAACAGAAAGAGCGACCGTGCCAGCTTACAGCTCTGTGTCACTGTGTCACTCACCCCTCTGATTCTTGCAGTCCCCAGTTAAAGACCCTTTAGAAGTAAGGAGCTCACAAAGGACAGGGACAGAGGCTGGCAGAGGACCTCCTCGGGGCCAGCCTTGCTCCCTTTCCGTCTCAGCAGTACCAGGTGGGAGGGTGCCATTGTCACTCTGGAGATGGGTAAACCCGGGCTCAAAGCAGTGAGACCACTTGAGGAAGTCACAGAGCCAGCCCGGGTGGGGCTCCTCACGTGGGGGCAGGCATCCCTCACACCCTTTCTGCCTCCCATTCTCTGAAGTCTCCCTCCCAGCCTCGGTGGAGAAAGAAGGGCCCAGGCAGGCACGCTCACATTTCCTAGCCTTCCTCTCCTCGCTCAAGGCCAATCCTTTCTTGCATTGCTGGTTCCTTTGGGATCAAATATGCACTTTCTTCTTTAGGATAGGGGATGCTCCCGTCCAGGCCTCCTCATGGACCGGGTCTGCTGAGCCCCTGCATGGGATGTATGTTCTCCTTTCCTCCTACCCTGGGGCCTTGGTCACCGTACAGCTCTGGTGGCAGCAGGGGATCACTGGCAACATGGAGAGAAGAGACGGAGGCTCTGTTCCCACCAGAACATGCAGAGCGTTGCTAAGAGATGGTCCATTCTAGCAGGAGAAAACCGAGTCCTTGAAGGCACTTTACCTTGAGGCCTGATAGGGAAATACCAGTTTCCTTCAACTTCCCACTCCTGCCACGTGAAACCCTTGACACCTGGGGGGAGTAAAGCCACGAAGCCCATGACAGACGCCCGCCAGAAGGCAGATCAAGCAGCAGGTATGGGAGTGGGCCAGGGTCTAGGAGACATGATCTCTTCGGGAGAGACAAAAGGACAAATAGGGGGAGACTGAGGACAAGTCTAGTTCTCGCAAGAGTGACCAACATAGGCCAGCGTAGTGGCTCACGCCTGTAATCCCAACACTTTGGAAGGCCAAGGCGAGCGGTGCACCTGAGGTCAACAGTTCGAGACCAGCCTGGCCAACATCGTGAAACCCCATCTCTACTAAAAATACAAAAATTAGCCGGGCATGGTGGTGGGCACCTGTAATCCCAGTTACTCGGGAGGCTGAGACAGGAGAATTGCTTGAACCCAGGAGGTAGAGGTTGCAGTGAGCCGAGATCGCACTGCTGCACTCCAGGCTGGGCGACAGAGCGAGACTCCGTCTCAAAAAAGAAAAAAAAGAAAAAGAGTGACCAGCCTGTGCTCCCTCAGCCTCTCCCATGGTCCCCTCCTCCGCCAGCCCCATCTGAGTGTGCCCCGCCCAGGGCTGAAAGACCAGGTGCTCCGAGCCAGGCTCTGACAAGGGAACCTTGGCTGTTGGCAGAAAAGGTTTTCTAAAATGGCTTCTCTAGTAACCGAGGAAGAGAGGCAGCGGCTGGCCCCGGGTGGCTGAGCGATCCCCGCTGCTCAGAAGGCGGCGGTAGCTCTGCGCCTACGCAGTGAGGGGGGCGAGCTGGGACAGGAGGGCGGTCTGGGAGGGCTCCGCACATCGTCCCCCACCCACCCGCTCGCGTTTGAGGAACTCAGAAAGGCACCTGGCCTGCAGCCTCCTTTCTTCCACAACCCTGGTTTTATCTCCCACCAGGAGGGGACCTCATGGAACATTCCGGGTTCCTAGTCCAAGCTCTGTCCATCCTGACCTCCAAACAGTCATCTCTTTGCCACCTCTTGGACCTAGGAGTGAACACCCCGTGCCCCAGTCAGCCATTGGGAGTGTGGACCCTGGAAGCAAGGTCAGAGGGATTTGGGCGGCCGGGCATTCTTGGGTCTTGGCTTTATGGAGCATGGTCCAGGGAGCGGGGAGGGACGTAGGCCCAGGGTGAGCCATTTCCTTGGCGCAGCAGCTTCTGCTCTCTGGAGGGAGGGGTGCTGTGGCAGGGAGACCCAGCCGGCCCTCCACATCCCCAGGGAGGGAAGGGCCTGGTTGCCTGGGTCTAGCGTGGTACTGTTGGTAACCTGGATCCCATCTCTGTGCTGAGCAGCAGCTTCAGGCTGGAGTTTGGAATGTGGGAGTCTCACTCTTATGACACTAGGTGAGCAGGCCTTCCAGTGTGGGTGGCATTCGAGTGGCCCTGCTGATGACCCCCAAAGAAGTAGTCATTGACACAGCAGCCATTGCCAGGGTCTCTCTCCTCTTTCCCTTCCTCATCCTCCTGGTGGTCCTTGCTCTGAGTGTACCATTTACCTGATGAGTGACCTTGGGCAGGTCGTGAAACCTCCCTCAGCCTCAGTTTCCTGGGTTGCCCCAGCCTGTCCTGGCTCTGGCTTCCTTCTCCCATAGCTCCAGATCTGGCTTTGTGCTTGAGAGGCAGCAGGCTTGGGAGGGAGGCCGACGAGACAGTTGATTTCATTCACTAGATTGTCTTCATAGCCCAGTGCCTGTGCAGGTAAGCCACTGGCCTCCTTTGAGGTAGGAACCGTGTGTGACTCACATCTACATCCTTAGTGTGCATGGGGGAAGCTCAGTGAACTTTGTGATGTGAGAGAATGAGGGAAAAGAGCTCCTAGATGGAGCCCAGCCTGAACAGTGATCCACAGGCCAAGCTGGGACGGACAGTGGGAGAAAGGTTGGAAAGCTAAGCCCTTACCAGTTTCTATCCCTTGGCACGTGGCCAAGGGAGTAAATACTTGTGATATTCCAAAGGAAGCTCCAAGGCATGTATAACTGCCAGGCCAGGGGTCTGGCAACACTGGGCAACAAACCTTCTAGAGGTGGGTCATGCCAGGGGGTGGAGTTTGAGAGGCCCAAACTGGCATTCCCATTTAAGGCACTCCCCAGGCCCTGCTGGTGATGCAGAGCTGGGTGCATTGAGCTGATGGCATTTCTTAGGGAAGTAATTTATTCAAACCCCGGAGCATGCCTTGGGCAAGTGATCTCCAGGATACTTAGTCGGTTTACATAAAGGTGTGTTCGTATGTGAGCTCTTCCAGGTCTTTGATGGAAAGGAGGAGAAGCCCGCTGTTGACTTGGTGAAGGCAGGGGTCTCGGGGTTGCCTGAAGGGCATGACTCGAACACCAGTGCTGCTCCCTGCTAGCTGGACCACCTTGATGGCAGGACTAGCCCCTGAGGGATGGTGGTAGCTTCTCTGTGGCTTACTGGGAGAATTAGACAATAATGCAATGTCACGCCATTGGAAAGTGTCTGGCAGCTGTGATATTTAGCTTCATGAAGGCCACTAAGGCATATAAAGGCAGATTCTAGGGGAGCCATGTCCCTATCTGACCTCTATCTGTGCTTTGCAGAAGGCAGGGACAACCAGCTGGCTTGAATTTTGGGGATGACCCCTCCAAAATACTGCCTGGAGTTTATAGTCCCCAGGGCCTGCTTCTTGCCAGCATCTTGTTTCATTTTCACACCCTGCCTTTGAGGTCACCGACATCTCCATGATGTTGACAGAGGACAAAGAGAGGCCCGAGACACTTCCCCAGTAGCTCAGCGGGTAGAGTTGGGGCCGGAACCCACGTCTCCTGTTTCTGGGGTCTTCTTACTCTAAAGTGGCGCTCACTTAGGAAACAATGCCTCACAGTTTTCCGTTAAAATGGCCTTTGGATGGGCATGATAGCTTGAGCCTGTACTGCAGCTACTTGGGAAGCTGAGATAAAAGAATTGCCTGAGCCCGGGATTTTGAGATCAGCCTGGGCAACATAACAAGATCCTGTCTCAAAAAAGGGGCGGGGGGCTTTTGAGTTACTGATGTCCCAGTTGTCCATCAGTCGTTCCATGGTTTTATGGCCTTTCACTGGATGGAAACCGTGGTTGGGTCCTGGCTTGGTGTCGAGGTAAATAAAACAGAAGAGAAAGGCAGACGAAACCTGGCAGAGGAGGACATGGTAGTGTGCAGTGCAGGGGCCGGAGGGAGTGAGTCAGGGGTCCAAGCTCACAAATGGCAAAGTTAGAATCTAAAGCCACATTGAGCTTGTCCCTCGACAAGTGCTCCTAAGTCTGCAGCACCTATTAAAAGACTTAGGCTTACGAGAAGACACGGAGGAACCTTAAATTCCCAGTACTAAGTGAAAGGTACCAATCTGAAAAACCTACTTACTCTATGATTCTAACTCTATGACCATCTGGAAAAGACAAAACTACGGAGACAGTAACAAGGTCAGTGGCTGCCAAGGGTTGAGAGAAGGAGTAGAAATAGGCAGAGTACAGAGGATTCTTAGGGCAGCAGAACTATTCTGTGTGATCCCATAATGGTGGTTCCATGGCATTATACATTTGTCCAAATCCACAAAATGTGCAATCACCAGCAGGGAACCCTAACGTAAATTATGGACGTTGGGTCATGATGTATCAATACACATTCATTGATTGTTACAGTCATACTCTGGTGCGGGAAATGGATCGTAGGAGTGGTTGTGAGTATGTGGGAACAGGGTGTATATGGGAATTCTCTTTACTTTCTGCTCAGTTTTGCTGTGAACCTAAAATGACTGCAAAAAAAAAAAAAAAGATTAAAAGAAAGAAAAGACTCAGATTTTAATTATGGAAGAGAAGCTTTCCCTAACCCCAGCTGGGCAGATTCTGCTGAGGCCAGGGTCTCCCTGGAGAGGCAGCCTGGGACAGCTGTGGGTCCCCCTCCTCCCCAGCCTCAGGCTGCTCCCGGCTGGCTGTGTGGAGAGATGTCTGTTGTGGATCCCCCACACTACTTTCGTTTGCTATAAAGCAATGCTGGGAGTGAATTTAGTGGTTGTGAAATTTAAAAAGGCAAGTGCAGAGCTGGGAGGCATTTCCTTAAGCACAAAGTAATGAAGTGGCCCGCCGGCCGCCCAGCACGCGCACATGGTTAGGGTTAGCAGCAGCTGCAAAGCCACTCCACAGCCCCCGGGGGGGCCCCTTGTCAGGGAGGGAGAACCCCTCCCTTAAGGAAACCCTAACAGAAGCAGGAGGCCTCCTTTCACACAGACAGTGCTTAGAGGATTTAGTAGCACCAGATAGCGTCCCTTATTCAAAGTAAATGCCCCATGCTCTCATTCTTTCAATGATTCAGTTACATTTTCATGTATTAATCAATAGAGTTTCTCTTCATGCATTTCTCGCCTATGTACTGAGGACCCTCCATAGGGCAAGGACCCGGCATGGTGCTGAGGACACTCAAGTGAATAAAACAGTCCTGCCTGGAGGAACTCACGCACTTGTGGCGAGACAGTCACGTAAACAAAAAATCTCAGGTTAGCAAAATACATACCGTTATTTAAGGATGCACCTAGTAGTGGGGCCCAGCCAAAGGCCTGACCGGTGCTGCCTGGAAAGATCGCGGTTGGTTTCAAAACAGGGGTGAGCTTGAGGAACGGCAGGCACAGATGCGGTGCTGGTCACCGACAGGTCGGTGTGGCTGAGAGATAGAGGTGAGGCAGGAAGGTGAGTGGGTGGCCCTTGACCCTTAGGAAAGCTGAATTTTAAAAGCATTATAAGGACGAGTGATCCTATAACAGATAGTCCCGTGTACCATGGGTAGTAGTTGGTATTTTGTTCTGCAGGAGAAAGGAGCCATGAGTAATTTTAATTCTGCTCTCTCCAAGCCCAAGATGAGAACCTTTGCCAGCCATTCAGATGTGTTTCAGCTTCCCTGTCCATTGCCCCTTGCATGAGAAAGCCCCTTGGGTATCCAGAGACTGCAGCCTTCGAGGGTCCTTCAACAAGATCTGGCACCTTTCTGAGGCTGAAGGTGACTTTTCCGTTCCCAGACCCTCACCTGAATTCTCTGGTGCCTTTAAACTCTGCTCCTAAGCCGCTCCAAACCTTTAGGATTCCATCCGAGACCTGGCCCGCAGGCGCAGGAGTCCTTCCCCAGTGGGGAATCGTCATAAACATCTGCTCAGACCACTTTAGCCACCTGTCGGTCCCTCTGTCTGTCGCTTTGCTTTAAAATAGTAATCATTAATGCTTTGCAAGGAAGACACTGACTCGGTGGAAACCTTTGGTAGCCTGAGTCCTTAGGGCTGGGCCCTGGTTTCCCCATGTCCCAGGAGGCCCTGGTGCACCAGCCGCAGGGGATAACAGCCTGGCCTAGTCTTCCAATCTCTGGGACTGTAGGGGTGTGTGTGTGTGTGTGTGTGTGTGTGTGTGTGTGTGTGTGTGTGTGTGAAAGACAGAGAGAGATCTCTGGGACCTTGTTACTGGAGAGAGGGGCCCATAGATGGCCTTCACCACATTGGGCCGGAGACCCTCACATAAGGACTAATCAAGCCGTGTGGTGGGTGTAGGAAGAATCCATTCCTTCCCTCCTTGGACAGCCCCTAAAGCCAGAGATGCTTTGATCACTAGCCATTATAGGCACTAGGTACAGTGCTTAGGGTCTATACGCTTTTTGAGAGTCTACAAAAATGTTTGAGGCCTGAAAATTTGCTGCAAAACACATAAAGCAAACAGCAAATTGAAAAAAATTCAATAGCTTTAGGGGTACAAGTGGCTTTTGGATACATGGATGAATTGTATGGTGACGAAATCTGGGCTTTTAGTGTACCTGTCACCTGAGTGGTGTATATTGTGCCCAAAAGATGATGTTTTATCTCTCACCCCACTCCCCCATCCCCCCATCTGAGTCTCCAGTGTCCATTATCTCACTCTGTATGCCTTTGGGTACCCACAGCTTACCTCTCACTTATAAGTGAGAACAGGTAGCATTTGGTTTCCCAAAATCCTATTTATTATTTAATTGGAAGTCTACAAACCTACCAACAGTCAGCCACAGTTAAACTCATTTAGAATTATATACATAATTTGGGGAGCCTGATGATCTATAGATGTTTTCTTACTGTGAAATAAATCAAACAATTTCTTTTGAAGGGGGCGGGGCTTCCACAAGTAAGAACAGCCAGTCCTCCTAAATGCTTAAAATAACGGCCAAGAGCTAAGGATGGAGAAACACGGATGGCTCTGAGCAGGACCCGGCATCGCTGTGCTGGCTCTGCCCTCACTGCTGAGAATGCAAACAAGCTTTGTGCAGCTGCTCCCATCACCATCATTACCGCTATTAACATTACTGTGCAGATTTTAGCTTATTTCCAAATAACGCCACCACCATCGCGGCTGTCCATATCACATTACTGTGTCACTACCACCGACGCCACCATTATCCTAGCTCCACCTGGCTACTCTCACCCCACAACTGCAGCTTCTAGAATTACTACCCAGCTGCCACTGTAACTTATCCCTCACCTCCATTACCAGCACCATTGTTGCAACTAACAACATGATTACCCTTAATTCTGTTATTTGCTCACATGTAAATATCACTTTCTAGTTTACAGAACTCTTTCATACCATTGAACACATTTGGTCCCGCTCACGCCCTATTGAAGCATCGCATCACAGGCTGATGTGGGCCATTTGGTACCCATGCAGGTTAGAACGTGCGGACTCCCAGGGAGCTATTGGGAAAGGGCTAACCAGGGTGGCTTTAAGGCTCAGCCACATCCCATTGGTCAGAACCCAGGCACATTTCCCCAACTTGACTGTAGGGAAATGGGAGCACTTAGCTCTTCGGTGAGCATCAGCCACCTCTGCAGGAACCAGGTGTCTCTGGAGTGTGGAGGTGGAGCCCTGGAAGGACCAAAGGCCCCATGCCCTCTGCAATGTGGTGCAGATGAAAGAGCAACCGAATGATGACAAGTTACAGACTTGGGGGATGGGGTCCCTGCTATGACTCAGCATTATTGCACTTCCCATGCTTCTGCGCCTCCTCCTGGCTCACTTGCGCAAAGCCCTCTTGTAGTTGATTTCCTGATTAAGGCAGAAAGAGCTGCTCAGATGGGGATGTGACTGCCTAAAGTCACACAGTGAGAGACTGCTGGAACTGGCGCTGAGGCTCAGGTGACCACTCTCCAAAGCAAGGCCTTCGGGCAGTAGCCGTGGCCCATCACTTCCCTTACACAGAACCCTAATTTGCTCAGGTGTTAGGAGGCCATGTACATAAGGGTAAGTTTGGATCTTCTGCACTCCCTAGAAGAGAACCTTGACTGGTCTAAGAACCAACAATGCTACCTCTACCTCCCTGGCCAGTAATTTTTTTTTTCAACTTGAAGTTCTGGGTTACAAGTGCAGAATGTGGAGGTTTGTTACATGGGTGTACATGTGCCTGGTGATTTGCTACACATATCTACCCATCATCTAGGTTTTAAGCACCGCATGCATTAGCTATTTGTCCTAATGCACTCCCTCTCTTCACTTCCCCCACCCCGCAACAGGCCCTGGTGTGTGATGTTCCCCTCCCTGTGTCCATGCATTCTCATTGTTCAGCTCCCACTTATGAATGAGACCGTGCAGTGTTTGGTTTTCTGTTCCTGTGTTAGTTTGCTGAGGATGATGGCTTCCAGCTTCATCCATGTCCCTGCAGAGGACATGAACTCATTCCTTTGTATGGCTGCATAGCATTCCACGGTGATGGACATTTGGGTTGGTTCCATGTCTTTGTTATTGTAAATAGTGCTGCAACAAACATATGTATGCATGTGTCTTTGTAGTAGAATAATATATATTCCTTTGGGTATATACCCAGAAATGGGAATCCTGGGTCAAATGATATTTCTGGTTCTAGTTCCTTGAGGAATCACCCCACTGTCTGTCTTCCACAATGTTGAACTAATTTACACTCCCACCAACAGTGTAAAAGCATTCCTATTTCTCCACAGTCTTGCCAGCATCTGTTGTTTCTCGACTTTTTAATAATCACAATTCTGACTGGCGTGAGATGGTATCTCATTATAGTTTTGATTTGCATTTCTCTAATGATTAGTGATGGTGAGCATTTTTCATGTTTGGTAATTTTTTTAAATTAAGGAATGGCCATATGATACAATTCTGGCAGATGAGAATTATAGGAACTCTCCTAGGGGCTCTCAGCAAAGATTTTCTGAAAGATATCTTCACTCTTAACAGGAAGCACAAGGAAGGGATGCACTTCCTTCTGGTCTTTTGACATTGTTGGATGAGGCTGTGATGTTTGGATCTATTGCAGCCATACTGTGACCATGAGGAGACTAGCCTGGGAATAAAATTCACTGACAGTGGCAGGACAGAAAGACAGAAGAAATCTGGGCCCATGCTGATGTCATTAAACTGCTCAATTAACCAACCCTGGAACTGCCCCACCTCTAGACTTATGTGAGATACATTAGTTTAATCTTTCATTTTTGTTTTTATCTTTTTTTAAATTGTTTAAATCACCTTTGAGTATTTTACCTGCAGCTAAGAAAAATCAAAAATGCTTCAATGACAAATATTCCAATTATTCTGGGCCTTTGCCCACATTATTCCCATCAACAGAAGTGGGAATATTTTCTCGTTCATCTGGTGAACTTGTCTCTAAAAATCAGCCCAGATGTCTCTTCCTGTAGGGGCCCTTCCCTGAATGTCATTGTCCAAAGAGTTTATCATTTATCATTTCCTTCTTTGTGTGTTCGCTATCCTTGGTCCCTATTTGCGTCTATTGTACTGTATATTGTAATGTGCTTATCACCTATTTCTTGCCACCGCTCTATCTTGAGGGCAGATACAGGGCTTTAGTTACTGTTTCCCCAGCTTTTAGGACAGAGCCTGGCACAGAACAGACCTCACTAAGTAAGTGTTTGAATCGAATCCAGTGGCACAATGCATGAGAGGTTTGATTAGCTGTAAAGCAAGAAACAACACGAGATGGTATTAAGTTGATAAATGAAGTCACTAAAGTGTTAATTGCTTTTTAACGGGCTTCATTCAACTAAATAGATACTTATTTAGCTGTTGAGGTTGCTATCTGTGTAGCCAATGGACAACAGGTATTTTCTGATAATATCTTTCTCCCCTTCCCAAATAGTTTTAAGGACAAGATCCTGGTCCAGCCTCCTGACTGCATAGAGATCCCTGTTCTTCCTGAAAGGCAGTGGATGTACCTGAAAGGAGCCTCCACTGACGTTCCCAAGGAGACCCGGGTTTTAAGCCCAGCTCTGTCTGCACATGCTGTTTGGGTCATACCATGCACTTCACTTTAGTCATCTGTAAAATGGTATGATTGTTCTGTTAGCAGTGGAACAGATCAGAGAAACGGCACCAAAATATCTTAGCAGCAGTGAATCCTTACGGATCTGCAGCAACCTCAGTTCTTGCCTCCTCAGAAGAAAGAATTCAACTGAGGGGCATAAGGCAAAAGGAGAGACTGAGGCAAGTTTTAGAACAGGAGTGAAAGTTTACTAAAAAGTTTTAGAGCCAGAACGAAAGGAAGTAAAGTACACTTGGAAGAGGGCCAAGCTGGTGGCTTGAGAGATCAAGTATGCAGTTTTGACCTTTGATTTGGGATTTTATACACTGGCATGCCTCCAAGATCCCACATCCCTTCTCCCCTGAATCTGCCCTTGGGGTGTGCTGTCCGCAAGCACTGTGGCCTGCTAGCGCTTGGGAGTGGAGCATGAGCAGTCTGTTTACTGGAGTTGTGCAAATGCTCACTTGAGGCCTTCTCTCACCAGTCTAGCATTCCTAGTGGAAGGTCATAAACCAGCTAAACGCCACCATTCTGCCTCTTAGTGTGCATTCTTGAGCCCACTCGTCCAACTTCTGAGATCTTATCAGGAAGCTGCTGATCACCAGTTTCAGGTGTTTCTGTCTAATGGGAGACTACCTTTCCCTGGCCCTGGCTGTGACCAATTATTATTTTAGAGAGACAGTTTATTATAATAACTGTCTGACCATCACCTGATGGTCGCTTGACATTCCTGGTGGGTGGAGGTCCTCTCCTGCCCTGCCCATGTCTGCCTGATGACCTACTGAACAGTTCTGCTGCAACTACTTACCAAAGCTTCCCTGAGACTCCTGGGAGGCCAAGAATAGGAAATCTTCTTTGTCCAGCATCAGATGTGTGTGTATCCTTGGGTGGACAGCTGTTAGCACCCACTACCAAGGATGCACTCAGGTTGTTTCTTTTTCTCTTAGAGACAAGGCCTTGCTCATTTGCCCAGGCTGAAGGAAAGTAGGGTGATGACGGCTCAATGCAGCCTCAAACTCCTAGCCTCAAGTGATCCTCCTGCCTTAGCCTCCCATTTAGCTAGGGTGCATGCCACCAAGCCTGGCTGATTAAGAAAAGAAATTGTAGAGGTAGAGCCTCAACTCTGTTTTTTTATGTTTTGTTTTTCAATTTGGATATTTTCACATCTAGGGCCTTACTGACCCTGGAGGACTACTTCCCCGACTTTGCCCCCAGGGTTGATCAATTCACAGAGATAGTAAATGAACCATGCGCAGGGTGCACCTTTCATAGGCAGGCCAACAGATGCAGAGCTCATGCACCAACACCTCATACTCTTCACCTGCCCTAATCACCCCAGGACCAGTACCAGGCAACTAGGGACAGATGTTATGTCCCAGAGTCCACTAAAACTATCCAGACTTGCCCATTCTGTGCCTGCTTACCCTGTCTTGACCATTCCTTCCTGAGAAATCCACAATAGAGGCTCCTGCTGGCATTCTCCCCTTGCTCCCTCTGTCTCCCAATGGACCTTTGTTCCCAGTGTGGCCCTGAATGTGCCCCTTTTTTGGGGAACTGTGAGTAAGAAACTGTCATTTCCAAGGCAGTTATCTTCTGTTCCATAGTCTTCCCTTATATTAGTCTGTTTTCATGCTGCTGATAAAGACATACCCAAGATTGGGAAGAAGAAGAGGTTTAATTGGACTTACAGTTCCGCATGGCTAGAGAGACCTCGGAATCATGGTAGGAGAAAGGCATGTCTTACATGGTGGTGGCAAGAGAAAATGAGGAGAAGCGAAAGTAAAAACCCCGATAAACCCATCAGGTCTCATGAGACTTATTCACTATCACTAGAATAGCATGGGAAAGACCAATCCCCATGATTCAATCACCTCCCCCTGGGTCCCTCCCCCAGCACATGATAATTCTGGGAAATACAATTCAAGTTGAGATTTGGGTGGGGACACAGCCAAACCATATCATCCCTGTACTGGAATAATAATGAAACCTGCATTAAAAAACAGCCATGTAAAGCAGGAAGCAAGTTGGTGGGGATAGGAGTGGGTGAGGAGTCCCTCCCTTCTTTTGGAATTTGGGCATTGAGGCATCTCCCTGACTATATTGAAGAAACACTCAGCAAGGAGCATGCATCATCTTTTAGTCCCTGCAGCAGCCTCGTCCAGCTGAGTGGCAAAAACTAAGGCAACAATGTCCCTTGCTCAAATGGCCTCCTACACCATTAACATATTTTGGAATGTTGAGGAGGAAGGGACTTCTGGTTGTGAATTGGGTTCTTTCAAATAGTTGATGCCAAAATCCAGATGCACTATGGAGAGCTGATTAGAATCCCCTGCACACTTGACCAGAGGCTCTGAAGGGAATGGAGCATCCCAATTTCTAACCCTGGTCTTCATGCTAAGTAAGAGCTGAAGTCTATTCTCTGGACTTACTTTCCTGAAAGACTTGACTTGTAAAGGCCACTTAAAACCCATTTAAAGAGAAGGAGACTGCTTAGGAGCCCTGTTCTAGCTCTAGGAGGATGATGGCCACTGCTCTTCCAAACAGAATGACAGGTTCTTTGTGGAGGAGTGTCTGCACAAAATCACTGACTGTGGGCTCCGAGACCTCTGCTCTATGGATGGAAGGCAGTGGAAGAGGCCACAGTGGCTGCTGGTCTCTAAGGGCTCATCAGCTTCCTCAGGGAGGCTGGGGATGGCGAGTGGTAATGGTGCTGTTGAATTTGGTCTTGCAGTTGGAATATCTTCCTCACATTGGGCATAGCCTTCCTGGTGCCTGGAAAGTGAGGTGGAACTAGTTTGGGAAGAGCTTAAGCCTGAGCCTCCTAAACAAAGGGCTGAGGCTGATTCATCTTCTCCTGGATCTTTGTTGTAAAGATCAACCTCAATGGCAATTTGGAACAGTGGTTCAGGAACTGAGCTCATGTGAGCCTCAGGAATCTCAAGCCAAAATAAAAAGCATCTGGTGCCTCTTAAAGTGGCCGATCCTGGTTCCCAGAATCCTCCTCCAGATGCCAGCCTTGGGGGGCTTTCAGCACCTTACCCTGGGGCCCCCATTGTCCCTCTGCTGGGCCTGAGCTCAGCTCCCTGGACTTGCTCGGCAGCACCCCAGCCACACCTCCTGTCCTCAGGGATGGCCAAGGCCCTCCTAGAGCCTGTATCAGGGATAGGCACCAGGCCCTAAGCTGGTTTCAAAGTGTATCCTTAGAGGGGAATAAACATGTTCTAATCAAAACAAAACGCTTCCAAACGGGAGTTTCCTGTTGGAATTTCCTGGCAGCTCCCAAGGCAGTTGTGATTATGGAAACACTCACTGATTTTTTTCTTCTCAAGGGTGTGGAGGGCATATGACAATGATAGTCTTAGCTTCCCCTTTCTCAGCAGCGATGACAACTACAGTTATCAGAGGGGCCAGCCTGAAATCGGATGGTCAAATCCTGTCATAGTAACCCAGGGCTGCCGCCCCACTCCTGGCAACAGGAGGAATTAAAAACTGCCCACTGACTTGTCTTGGTTAATCGGCTGCATGTTCCTATTCTAGAACTTGGGGGCTCTTAGAGTAACCTGGAGGTGAGAATCTGGGAGCCATCTTAAATGTCCCCCTTCCTCAGCACACACTGTCGGTGACCAAGCCCTGTGCTTCTATCTCTGTAAAATGTCTGGATTGGGCTCTTCCCTGTTGTTGACCCAGAGCAGATCCTTGCCATCATTTAGCTGGGTAACCTCAACAGGGTCTCAATTGGTTTCACACGCTTTCCTTCCAGTGTACCCTCCACCCATAGGCTGGATTGATCTGACCACACTCCAACCGTGCTCAATATCCTGCCCAGAATCTCTATCATCTTCTGGATGAATCCAATCTTCTTTGCTCAGCAAGCAGGGCCCCTGCCTGCCTCTGTATCTTGGCTTCTGCTTCCCCAACTTTTCCCCAGGCCCTAACCTCGCCAGCCTGCTTTCTCCCCTGGAGTTTCCCTGAATGAGCTTTCCCTGGGTCTACTTACTGTGTTCGTTTGCTAGGGATGCCATAACAAAGCACCATAAATGGAGCGGCTTCAACAACAGACATTTGTTGTCTCACAGCTCTGGAGGCTGAAGGTCTGAGGTCAAGGTGTCAGCAGGGCCCTGCTCCCTTGGAAGGCTGCAGGGAAGGCTCTGGTTGGGCCTCCATCCTAGCTTCTGTGGTTGCTGGCAATCTTTAGTATTCCATGTCTGTAGAAGCAATCTCCTTCTGATCACTGCATTTATCTTCACGGGGCGTTATTCTTGTGTGTGTGTCTGTCAAGATTTACCCTTTGTAAGAGGACACCAGTCATATTGGATTAGGGCCCTCTATCATGATCCCATTTTTACTTGATTCCCTCTGTAGACATTCTATTGACAAATAAGGTCAAATTCAGAGGTACTAGGGGTTAGGGCCTCAACATCTGAACAGGAGGAGAGGACAATTCAACCCGTAACACTTCCCTTTTAAGACCTCTGTTTTCTGACCTCTCCTCTGTCCTGCTCCCCTCTGGAAGAATCGGCCACTTCTTCTTTGGCCCCTTACTGGAGCCTGTACAAAAGACCACCAGAGGACTTAGAACTTGGTTTTTGGCCTATGTGCCTGTTTCTCTTACTTGTTAAATGGAGTTTCTTAAAGACAGGGAGACTGCTTTTTTGTCCTATATCCCCAGGGTCTAGAACAATGCCAAAAATACAACAGGTGCTCAGCATTTGCTGGATAAACGAATGTCTGAACATGTGAGTTTCTTGGTAAAGAAGCAAGTTGTCTGGCACTTCTTCCATCTCAAGTCCCTCTGGGCCCCCACTGTTTCTCTGTTGCTGCCCAGTCTTCCATCAACGATTCCCAGTTCTGACTGAGTAATCTGCATAAAACACAAAGCTGGTTATGTCATTCCCTAATGTCAATGGCTTGCCACCCCTATCAAATCAAATCTACACTCCTTACATTGTAGTTGTTAGCAAACTTATTAAATAGATTGTGGTGCATCCATTTAATGAAATCTTATGCAGTTGTTCAATGTGTGAAAAGAATGTTGAATTAGTGAGGGTTCTTTGGAGAATTTACTTACATGATTATGGAGGCTGAGAAGTTCTACTGTCTGCCATCTGCAAGCTGGAGAACTAGGAAAGCAGATGGTATAATTCAGTGCAAATCTGAGGGCCTGAGAGCTGGCGGTGGGGCAGAGGGCCAGGGGGCACTGGTGTAAGTCCCAGAGTCCAAAGGCCTGAGAACCAAGAGCTCTAAAGACAAGAGAAGATGGAGGCCCACCTCAAGAAGAGTGAGGGAGTTTACCCTTTTTCTGCCTTTTGGTTCTACCTGGGCCCTTGTGGATTGGATGATGCCCATCCACATTGATGAAGGTAGATCTTCTTTACTCAGTCTACCTAGTCAAATGCAGATCTCTTCTGGAAACACCTTCATAGGCACATTCAGAAATAGTGTCTTACCAGCTATCTGGGCATCCCTTGGCCCAGTTAAGGTGACACATAATATGAATCATCACAAATGTCATTGACAGAGAAAATGCATATAAGTGGGGGTTACTTTCAAAATAGTTAACAATTAACTAACCATAACTAACCACCCAAAACAGAGCATGGCCCAAATAGCTTCTAGCAATAAACAACCAGCGTGACAATGAGTACTCATCATCACCCCGGTGTTAGGACATGACATTGAACCTACAGTGTGGGCCAGGCAGAACTTGAAAATGGCCCCAATGGCCCTCATCCCTCACGTTATTCCTGAGATTATGCTATGTTGCACTGCAAGAGCGAGATGAATCAGGTGTGCCTAATTTGATCACAGGCGCTCTCTAAAAGTCAAGCATTTTCTTTGGCTGGTAATACAAGAAAAAGCCAAAGATATCTGAAGCACAAGAAGGATTTAACATGGCCTTACTGGCTTTGAAGGTGGAGTGATCTCAAGCAGGTACTGGAGAGAAGCTTCTGGAAACTGAGAGAGACCCCCCCCACCTAACAGCTAGTAAGGAAACAGGATGCTGGTCCTACAGCCACAAAAAAACTGAATTCAGCCAACAACCTGAATGAGCCTACAAGGGGATTCTTCCCCAGCCTCTAGATGAGAGTCCAGCTGCCGAAACCTTGACTTTGGCCTGTGAGACTAAGCAAAGAATCTCATTGAGTTTACCTGGAATTCAGACCTAACAGAATTGTGAGATAAAAGGATGCTGTTCTAAGCCACCAAGTTTGTGGAAAATTGTTATGCAGCAGGAGAAAACGAATACAAAGCAGGATAACCACTTCTATTTTTATTTTTGATGCAGGGTCTCACTCCGTCACCTAGGCTAGAGTGTAGGGTGTGATCATGGCTCACTGCAGCCTCAGCCTCCTGAGCTCAGGTGATTCTCCCACCTCACTCTCTCAAGTAGCTGTGCCACCATGCCCGGCTAATTTTTTTTTTTTAATTTCTTGTAGAGATGAGGTTTCACCATGTGGTCTCAAACTCCTGGGCTTAAGCAATCTGCCCACCTCGACCTCCCAAAATGCTGGGATTACAGGTGTAAGCCACTGTGTCCGGCCAACCACTTAAAAAAACAGAGAGAGAACTAAAAAACACCAACACATTAACAGTGGTTTGCTTTGTGATTGGTTTTTCTGCTTATTCATTCTTCAGTGGACTTTCTAGTGCTTTATAATATATGTGCTCTGCTTTTACAATGAGCAAAAAAAATTTTGTCTTGGCCTTTTTTTTCTTATTAAGATCTAGGCTTCTCAAGGACAGAGGCTGATTGATCTTTATGTTTGGGCAACTGATATTTTAAGAAACAAATTTAACCTTCCAAGCCAACATGGGTTTGCATTTCCAGACATGATCTCTAATCCTAACAGTATTTCCAAAAGTTCGGTCTTATTATGCCCAATTTATAAGTGTTGAAGTGAACTGTACATTGGAAGAGACCCCAAGCGGTGGAGTAAGCTGATCTGAGATCCCACACCTAATATGCATGAAGCCTCACAGTTGAACCCAGGTTTGTTTGGCCTCTGCCTTTTCCAGCACGCTCCATGACTTCCTCTTTCTGGATCACCTACACCTGCTTGCTTCCCAGTCTCCTGGGGTTTGGGTCCCATCTGAGTTATCCTCCTGGAAATAAGCTGGGCAGAGAGTGCCTTGTGATACAAATTTTTCTCCCATGGTGATGGCTTCTGTTTCTGATTCACTTTGTAGACCAGAGGGGCCAACTATTGCTGCTCTTTAACCTCACATTCAGCTTAACAGTGTTGCTGGCGCTGCTGTGCATCCAGCCTGGAGCCAGGACCTGAGGAGCCTGAGGCAGATGACCAGTCCTTATCTTGAGAGGTCCCATCCAGTGCGGACCAGCAAGCACAGCTCCATTTCCCAACTCCCTCCCAGCCTCTGCTCCCAAGACCAGACCACAGGCAGGCACAGGGTCACACTTCATCTCTGGTGACCTCTATGCCATACTCAGCTATGTCCACCAGAAGTCTGAGTCTCCTCGGTGTCTTCACACAGGCGAATGGCCAATTGTGTAAGCAGGGCCCAGACAGCCCTGAGAGGCCCTGTGCAGAGCTTGAGAGGGCGTGCACCACTCCAGACTCACCATCACTCTACGCCTGTGTTTATAACAGATTTTAAACAATTCTTGTGCTGTCGACAGCCCCCATAGAAAGGCAGCTGCACGGCCCCTCCTTCCTGAGCTGACATCCCTGTTTAGAGAGGGACATCCGGGTTTTTCTTTTTCCTCTCTGTCCTTTAAAGTGAGATTTCAAAACAGCATAGAGCTGTCCCAGCCCAGGGCCAAAGCAGGCCTTTTATCACGAGAGGCCCTGCAAGAACCATTTGGAGTGCTCACTTCCTGTCCAGGGAGGAAGTGGCGAGGGCTTGACCTCGGACGTACTCTCATTTCCAATCATTTTCCAGCTTGGAATGCAGTGATTCAGTTTCCATTTATAAAGTGAAATTAGCGCCTGTTGAATGCTCTGCATGAGGGAGGGGGTAGGAAGGAGGAAACGAGAACCCCTCCCAAACAGTTCTCCCCTGTTTAGCTTGGAGCTGGCCCTGAGTGGAAGGATTTCCTTATGCTCAAGGTGTTCGCCTCCTCTGTCAGGAAGGCTCTGCTCCATTTTCTCCTGCAGGTTAAATTTTTTTTTTTAAACAAATGTGCTGAGCTGCCACGTGACTCAGCAGAGGTTTGGCTATAATTGAATCTCATATTTCTACTGCACTTTATGTTTTTCAAAGAACTGTCACACGTATTATCTCAGCAGAGCCTCAAAACACCTCTGGGAGGGAGTGTGCAAGGCATTATTGTCCTCATTTAACTTTCTTTGAAGAGAAGCGTGTTAATTTTGAGAGCTTCTGTGAAAATGGTGTGTGTGTGTGTGTGTGTGTGTGTGTGTGTGTGTCTGGTCAGGGAAACAATGGCAGTTCAGGAGACACAGCCTAAACGGGGAATCAGGAGACCTGGGCTCTGATCCTCGTTGGGCCTCTGTCCCCTGGGTGACTCTCTGGGCTTCGGTTGACTCACCTGTGGCCCTGAGTAGTGAAAGAGTCACTGGGAATGTGCAGAGCATGTGTGTGAGGAGACAGGATAAACAGTTTATGGATAATTGGATCTAGAGCTGCACCTCCCAGGGGCCCTGGAGCAGGCCTTAGAGAGCTGAGGATAGGGCCACAGGGACCCACGCTTTCCTAAGGCTCGGTGACTGAGGGACTGAGAGCTGAATGTCCCCCAAGATAAAGTGAGGATCCTTGAGGGAAAGGCCAAGAGGAAGCAGAACTCTGAAACCAGGGGCTGGGAGAAGTCCTTGCCCTGCCCTCAAGGCCGTGTCCCCTGAAGGTGAAACAGAGACATGTGGAAGGGCTCTGGGGAACAGGTGAGGTGGCCGGGTACTCAGCAAGGGGCTCCCACATGTGGAGAACAAAGAGGCCACCAAGGAGGGCCCTCAGCAAGCCCACCTGAGGGTCAAAGAAAGAGAGAGAAGGTTTGGAAAGGGAGGTCTCCAGGTCCCACCAAGTCCCACGGTGTAAAGTCACGTTCCTGGGGCTAGGGAACTGGAATGTGGTGGATTCGGGATTAAGAGAGCTTTTCCCATCCTTAAGGTCTCCTGTCTGGCCTCTTTCTTCAAATCCTCCAGGGTAAAAATGGCTTACATGTGTATTCGCTCCTAGAGAAGGGGAGACTGGAGTGTCACTGTGGGTCTTCTTTTAATCCCTAACATTGCACCACTAATCCCATCTTCAGAAGGGCCAGCCCTGCAGGAGCTGGGGCTGTGGGCACCAGGGCTGTTAGTCAGGGTCTTCCAGAGAAACAAAACCAATAGGTACATGGGCATCTATTTAGATGAGGACCTGTACATATTTTTGTCCAATTCCTGAAGGATTCTGGTTAACAGTCTTGGTTCCAGGCACTTCTAAACCACCTTCTTTGACCTGCGTTTTTGTCTCTCTCCCATCTATTCCATTCTAGGTTCTTGAGTTTGAACTGATGGGTTATTTGTTCCTCATGCAAGACCAGTCCTGCTGAATTCAGAAATTATTATTATTATTATTATTATTATTGAGATGGAGTTTTGCTTTTTTGCCTAAGGTGGAGTGCAATGGCGTGATCTCGGCTCACTGCAACCTCTGCCTTCCAGTTTCAAGCGATTCTCCTGCCTCAGCCTCCCCAGTAGCTGGGATTACAGGCACCTGCCACCATACCCACCTAATTTTTGTATTTTTAACAGAGATGGGGTTTCACCATGTTGGCCAGGCTGGTCTCGAACTCCTGACCTTGTGATCCACCCGCCTCGGCCTCCCAAAGTGCTAAGATTACAGGCGTGAGCCACCGCACCCAGCCCAGAAAGAATTATTAACCAGTCACCATGCACTATCAAATTTACTTCCTAAATTTCTAGAAAATGCCTCCAACAAGTATTTCCTGAGGATGAGGGATAGAGAGAAATCGGACACTGGACAATTCTGAAATGACATCAGTCCAGTTGGGAGGAAGCATGAAAGTGACTGTGGCGGAGGCTGATGGGCACTAGGGGACAAGGCAATGCCCCAGCTGGGCAGGGGTCAGAGAGGTGCCATCAAGGAAATGGTCTTGAGCTATCTTGAAGTGTGAGTATGAGACCTCAGGTGGGTAACAGGATAGGACAGGCTTTCCAGTCAGATTTATCACCAAGTGTACAACCTCAGAGGTAGAGAACAGCATGGAAAATTCTAGAAATTCTCAGTAGCTCAATATAGAGTATGGCATGGAAGGAAATGATGGGGAATGACACTAGAGGGAGGGTGGGGAAGATCATCTCCCATAATGATCTGGTTCGTTTCAAAGCATTTAATGAGTTTTCTCCTGTAGACATATTGGTGAGTCAAGTCACCATGATGATGAATCATTTCAAACTCATTTAATGAGTTTTCTCCTATAGACATATTGGTGAGTAGAGTCCCCACCTTCTGAAGTGCTTGGAGGATGCACAGGAGGGGAAGCATTAAGACCATGAGCACCTGGGAGGCTGGCAGTGGTCTGGGTGGTAGGTGACCCCTGTCAGTGTGGAGGAGGGGATTGGTTTGCAGGATGTTAAGAATGCATAGTTGGCAGCTGGCAGGTGATTAGGTGTGGTACATGAGGGAAAAGGCAGTGTGTAGGACACCTTGTGGGTTTTTGGCCCGGGTTATTAGACCAAAGGTGGAACCATCCCCCAAGACAGGACACACAGGAGAGCAGCAGGTTTGGGCTGGGAAAGGGACACAGCTCTTGAGTATCTATGGTCAGCATTCAGCTTTGTCACACCTCTCGCATTGCTCCTAACACCAGAGTTCATCCTAATTGAACACATTGGACTTTCTCCATCATATGTACGCTGTCATACCAATGTATGACACACACATATAATAGGACACTTTCATATCAAGAGAGTCCACCCTATATGCCCAATTTATCTACCCATGGGCCAGCCCTACAGACACTTCACAGAACGACATCCAGTATCAGTACAAGGGACTGTCAGCTCATCTTTATCACGAAGTCACCATTGTCTCAGCATCTAACGTTCACACCCTGCATGGCCGTCTGAGTGGAATTAGAGGGCAACCGGAGAGTGCATTGGGTATCACTTAAATAAGTGGCCAGATTCTAAGGCTGATCGAATTTAGGGATGAGCCCTGAAGAGTGGGCTGTATTAATTAGGAAGAAAGGTTGAAAGGTGTGGAGATGAGTTACCAGAAAGACTTTGAAATGCCTTCCTTCTCCCCTGCCCACTGTGCAAGAGCTGGGACATAGAGCTTAAGGGAACTGTGGCCATCAAGACTGATGGTTTCCTAGTATGTGCCATGACATTTCCAGCAGAATGAGGAAAGCGTGTCAGCATTTCTGCCTCTCCCGTGCCCTTGCCTTAGGAGTCACTTACAATAGCAAGAACTGATCGTATTTACTGATTGCTTTTGTCTCTAAACTGTAAGCAGAATAGAAACTTTCTCAATTCATTAGAGAGGGCCAGAAGCCTTTTCTGAATTCGTGGAAAGCTTGAAAGACAAATGTACTCCATGTTCTTCCTAAGAAACTAGAACACAATTTGGTTTATATGGGATCATTTCTGCCTCATGCAGAAAGATCCTGCAAGCATATAGCTCCAAGTTGTTTGTGAGATTCAGCCATGTGCATGTGTGGACTTCTGTGCTTTCATTTTTAAAGTGTTATATTTTACAGTTTATTCATCTTTATTCATATTGTTGTATATCAAAACCCCCCTCCCCTAGTTTCTCCTCTCAAGGCCAAATTGCTTCAGATCTCTTATACATGTCTTGAGGTATCCATTTGTGAATTTTTTCTTAGGCTATATATAACTAAAAGTGGGACTTCTGGCTCGTAGAGTATAACCTGTCTTCAATCATTGCCAAGTTTGTTCTCTAAAATAATTGCATGCATTTGCAGCAATGTAAATGAGCCCCCTTGCTCCAGATTTTCACTAACACTTGATGTTGTCAGACTTTTTAATTCTTGCTTGATGGATAAATGTGAAATGGGCACTCTCTTGTTTTTACTTAATAAACATCATTTGATCGAGTTTCTTTTCTGGGCACCTTCGCTGTCCACATTGTACATAGACCATACCAAAGGGATCCTGCACTGATGTGCTGAATTGAATGTTAATTACCAGCCTTTGTTGAACATTTGCTTATGCTGGACTCTCTCCTATGTTCTTTTCACAAAGTATCTCACCTAATACAACAAATTTAAAAGAGGAGAAACTATTATCATCTCCATTTTACAGATTTTTTTTTATCTGCTCATACATTCAGCAAAATATTGAGTAACCATTCTGAGCCAGCCACAATTGGGTTAGAACCTCAAGCTTCTTAAGAGGGGCAGCTTGCAAGGGTGATTTGATGTTTTTGCCTGCCCAGATCCATCTCCCCTTCCTAATAACAACCCAGTTTCCCACTAGGGAGTTCCATTTCCCTAAATGTGTGGTCTTGGTGGAAATCCAGATAAAAAACCTTCCACTTTGGACACTTGCGAGCTGGCTCTTCCCTGTCGTACCCCAGTACCATGGGGAACATGGAATTAGGTGCTGTCTCCCAGGACTCTGAGTTCAGCCCCTGAGTGAGTAGGTGAGGGTGAGTGGGAGGGACTGCAGATTCTGGTGGGCACTGGGGTGGAGGGCAACCCTGACCAGGCTGCCTCTGCTGAGGGCGCCATTGTGTGTCCTGCCTCCTACATCCTGAGACGTCGAGCTCCTGTGTCTCATTCCGCAGTCACTGACCTTTAAGTGAGGCTCCTGACATCCTTCTAATAAAGTCCCTGTGGTTTAAGTTACCCAGAGTTGGTTTCTGTGGCCCATGACAATAACCCTAACTGATATAGAAAGTTTGGATATGATTCTGTACCACGTGGGATCAGCAGGAGTGAGGACCCAAATTGATTTTTGGTGACCCTCGCACCTGGACTTTTCTTCCTCTTGGATCTTCAAATCATCCTAGCAGGAATTTCCTCTTCTGCCACCTTTTTCTAGAGATTAGATTGCCTGGGCAGGTCCAACAATTTATTAGTTTTCCGTCCGTGCACGGAACCACAGAGCTGCTTCCCTAGTGTATTAGTCTGTTCTCATGCTGCTAATAAAGACATACCTGAGACTGGGTAATTTATAAAGGAAAGAGGTTTAATGGACTGACAGTTCCACATGGCTGAAGAGGCTTGTCATTATGGCAGAAGGTAAATTAGAAGCAAAGCCATGTCTTACATGGCGGCAGGCAAGAGAGTGTGTGCAGGGGAACTCCCACTTATAAAACTGCGAGATCTTGTGATGTGCTGAATTCACCACTAGAACAGTATGGGGAAAACCGCCCCCATGATTCAATTATCTCCACCTGGTCCGTCCTTGACATATGAGGATTATTACAATTCAAGGTGAGATTTGAGTGGGGACACAGCCAAACCATATCACCTGGGGGCCTGGGAGGGAAATCTGCCACTATAGAGAAGGAATCAAGCCTTGGTCATCATGGCTGCAGGCTTTGCTCTGACTGAAGGTTCACTTTATTTTTCTTTTCTTTTTTCTTTTTATTTTTTGGAGATAGGGTCTTGCCCTGCCACCCAGGCTAGAGTACAGTAGTGTGAACTTGGCTCACTGCAGCTTCAACCTGGGCTCAAGCCATCCTCTCCCTTCAGCCTCCTGAGTAGCCGGGACTATAGCTGCACACCACCACAACCAGCGAATTTTTGTATTTTTTGTAGAAAGGGGGTCTCACTTTGTTGCCCAGGCTGGTCTTGAACTCTTGGCTCAAGCGATCCTCCCTCTTCAATTTCCTGAAGTGTTGGGATTACGGGCATCAGCCACCATGCCTGGCCAAGGTCAGCTTTTCTGGGTATTAACTTTCAATGGGAGAAGTTGTCACCCTTCCATGCACTATTGCCTATGACCTATCAAACCCAGAGACTTTTTTCAAGTGCAAATACTTTTTTTCTGGAATTCCCACGGGTGAAATAGTTTTCCCTGAGGGAATAAGATCACCCCTTAGGCCTGTACCCTGGAGGTAACGCCTTCCTTCTGCTCTGTGTTTACTGTATAGCCTTGTCCGCTGACCATAACTGTCTCTCTTTACAGCCTGATTGTAAGCTCCCTGAGGGCAGGAGACAAGTTGCTTTCATCTCTCTTTCCCCAGCGCCAAGCTCAGGGCCTCGCACAGAGCTTTTCAGTTGAATAAGTGAATGCTGCTCTCTACTTGCATGACACAAAGGATAAGATTGGACCCAGAGGTGCTTTGTCCCCAGAGGAGATGGTTGTTGGCAAATCTGGGCCTCTAGAATGTTTGGTGGATAGATGTTTGCTGAGTACCTTAGATGCCAGCATTGAACTGGGTGTTGATGAGACTGAATGGAAACTCATCGTCTTTCACCTTAAGGAGCTACAGACCAAAGGGAGAGACAAATGGGTACACAGACAATTTTGTTGGCGTAAGAGCTGCCATGGAGCTGTCAGGAATAGATTTTCAGAGATCAACACTTTGTTTTACTGGTGAGGAAACTGAGGCTTAGACAGAGCGAGGGCTTTGGCCGTGCAGTGAACAGCAAGGCCACAGTTCAAATTCAGACATCTTTCCTCATGAGGCAGAGGGCTCTCCACCACTCTGTCCTCCCTGGAGCCATTCATGAATTGATTGTTATTAATCCAAATTCTTATTGAGTCAAATTCAACATGAGTCCCACACTGTGTCCTGTGCTGGGGATGCAGGAGAGCAGGTCCACACTGACACTAGCCTTGTCTGCAGGGGCTTACAGCCTGGTGGGCAGACAGACATGCAAGGGAATCTTTTTTTTTTTTTTTTTTTTGAGACAGGGTCTCCCTCTGTTGTCAAGGCTGGAGTGCAGTGATGTGGCCACAGTTCACTGTAGCCTTGACTCTCTGGGCTCCAGGGATCCTCCCACATCAGCCTCCTAAGTAGTTGGGTCCACAGATGCACGCCACCACACCTGCTAGTTTTTAAATTTTTTTTAGAGACAGGTTCTTGCTTTGTCACCAGGGCTGATCTTGAACCCCTAGGCTCAAGTGATCTGCCTGCTTTGGTCTCCCAAAGTGCTGGGATTACAGGCGTGAGCCACCATGCATGGCCTAGGGAACTTCCTGAATGACGAATGCTATTAGGATTTCAGGAGGTTTGGGGGAGGGGGCTGCTAAACGAAGCCAGAGGGGCCTCTACATTCACTCACTCATTCATTTAATTACTTCAACAAATATTTAGTGAGTCAACCGCATGCCAGGCGTTTTCCACAGTCCCTCCCAGCACATCAATCTCCCGCTTTTGCATACATCTTGACTGAAAGCTAGAGAAATGAAAATTTCTAGTGGCAGAAGAAATTTGCATGAACAAGAGCAATCGATTGTGACATGGAGAAATTATCAGGACTCTGTAACGGGACTCTAATTGCTTGTCTTCATGCCTTCTGTCTCCAGCTGAGCATCCCATCCAGGCTCCACATGATCACCCTCTTGCATTTCTGTGGTACAGGGAACACAGGGTGGCTGCTGCTAAATTTACTGTGTTTGGGACAACGTCGAGATAACAGGGATACAGGGGATGTGCTCTTGGTGCCATCTGTGTGAACCCCCACCCCCGGCAGGGCATGGGGTAGGAGAACTACCCCTCTCGTTCCCCTGAGTGATGGCTTCCTGATCAGGGGCCCTGGAGACCAGAGCTCTGCAAAGGGCCCCTGGGAGTCTTTGATGAGAGCAATGTCCAATGCAGCCATAGATCTACACAGCTCATGACCTTTCGAGGCCATGCTCTGCTGAGGTAGGTGCCCCGCAGAGGAATCTCAGAGCTGAGGGTGATCACTATAACCCTGGAGTCAGGGGAGGTTTCCTGGAGGAAAAGGAAATTTGCAAGACGGGCAGGTGACAGGTTCAAAGAGGGGCAAGTGTCTCACACGGGGAGGAGACTGTGCTGAAGCCACAGGGGTGTTCATTAAGGGAGGGGCCATCGTGGGAGCTGAGGCTGCTGGAGAGTTATGTCCAGAGCCCCTGACTTCACATCCTTTGCCTCCGTGTAGCCTCTGCTCCACGTGCTGTCCTGGATCGCACCTTCCATAACCCAGACCCACTGCTGTCTTCCCTCCCTCTGTCTTGCTGCTTTCTTCCCATTCTCCTAGTCTCTGCCATAAGCTCCAGATTTACGGAAGAGTAGAACATCCTCCCTGCCCTCCAGGTAGTCCCAGCCCAGCAAGGGAGACAAACAAGAGCATGGCCCAGGACAACAGGTGATAAGCTATAAAATGGGTGGGAGAATCGAGAGAAAGCAACCTGCTCTGTCCTGGAGGTTCAGACTGGCTTCACAGAGAACAGGACGTCTGGGCAGGAAACTGTTAGCATGAGGAGAGATGTGTCCAAGCAGAGAAAACAGACTGCCTGGGCCAGAACAGAACCCGGGGAAATTTAGAGAATGCAGGCAGTTATTCAGTGGTTTCATTTGAAAGGGTGAGGCCATGGTAATTCAACCAGTTATGGGAGCAACACGGGGAGACAGATGAGAGAGACAAGGAAAGGAAATCAAGGAGGAAGAAGCCAGAAAGGCCTTGATCACCCACCCTGCTGGGGCTGGCCTTGGTGTTGGTGTTCCCACCTGAGTTCGGCAGGTGGGGAAACCAGGTTCTCCCCTGAGGTGGGAGCAGAGCCGTGCTCTCAGGGATCTTCCCAGCCATGCTCCTTGGCTTATGGCTGGCTGGTGCGTTTGGGTTTCCTTTGAAATTGCAGAAGCTCTCTGGAAGTTTCTAAGCAGGGCCCTTTGGCCTCCTCTGTTTACCCGGTCTGGGGCCCCGACCTGCGCCACCAATCCCCAGGACTCTAGGCTCTCCCTGTCACCCCACCTGCTGGCCTCCCCTCACCTGGCACACTCACTGCCCCTGGGTGCCCATCCTGTCTGGACAAAGCCAGGGCCGCTCCTGCCAGGCCCATCCTGTGGCCACCTGAGGGCTGCGGGAGATCGTCGCCTGTTTCTGCTTGCAACCATGTGCTTACATCCCCTGGCCTGGGCAGCCCCATGCTCCCCCCGGGCCCCACCGGCTTCCAGAGTATTTATCAGGGACTGTGTATGTTTTTCTTGTGTGGGATTTGAAATGATTTCTTTAAACAAGGCCTACGCTGGGATTCATTTCCTCTCTTTATTTAGAGTGGTTTGTTTTGTAATATGGTTCTTTTAACAGTCTAAATTGTGGGAACTTGGGAGAAAAAAAAGAGAATTTTCTGACTTCATATAAATACAAATTACTTTATCTCTCTTTGAAGACTTCCGTGTCTTTTCCTTGAAAAGGCCGGAGCCAAATTCCTTGGGGGTCCTTTTCTTGTCAGAATTGTTATGATGAGAATGATACACTCGCCATGAGACTTCCATTCCGGGCTGAGAATTAAAACAACCCTGGCCTTTATTCAGTGCCTTGTACTTTTCTCTCTTTCTCTCTCTCTCTTTCTCTCTCTCTCTCTCTCTCTTTCTTCTTTCTTTCTTTCTTCTTTCTTTCTTTTGGGGTACATGGGCAGAATGTGCAGGTTTGTTACATAGGTATAAACGTGCCATGGTGGTTTGCTGCATCCATCACCCCGTCATCTACATTAGGTACTTCTCCTAATGCTATCTCTCCCCTATCCCCCCACCCCCTGCTATCCCTCCCCTATCTCCCCACCCCCTGCTATCCTTTTCTTTCAAAACACATTCATAACCATTAACGTGATCTTCACAACATAAACTTCCCCTTTAATTTGATCTTCGGAACAGACCCAAGAAGTGAGGAGGGAAGATGGACTCACCGCCAGCTGATGGAGGAGGAACTGGCTTGCCTGTTAGGTGTGGGCCTGGCCTGGGAGTGACTGGGTCACTGGTTGAGTAGCTCAATCCCTTGTGTGCTGAAATATTTTTGAATACCAGTGATGTGCCAGGCTCTGAGCTGGAAGTGACCATGCAAATGAGCCATTTGACTTTTCCCATTTGCTGCTTGGACCCTCTGGCATCTAACAACCTGCAGGTTGTAGTTCCCCTGACTATGCTTGCATGCCTCCAGTGACAGGGAGCTCACCACCTATCAGAGTAGACCATTCCAACTGTGGGTGGCTCACGTGGTTAGAATCCTTTCTTACCCTGCATGGAAACCATCTCCCTATAAGATTCACCCTGCCTCCTGGGTGTTCTTTCTTCCCTGTAGCAGGTAGGATCACGTCCCCACTGCATCCTCTCTTCTCTGGAGGAAACAGTCTTTGCTGTTTCCACATATGTGCTAGGTCATGTTTTCTGAACAAGCTCCAACTAGGCACTGACTTTCCTTCAGGTTCCTTATGACAGGTGTGACCTGACTAGCTTAGCTGGGGTGGGACGATGTCATCCCTTATTCTGGGTATTATGACTTGATCAATGTGACACTTACTTGTCTCAGGTCACTTAGCGTCACCTTGTTCCTGTTGACCCACATTGAACTGGTGCTGACAAAAACCCCTCATTCTTTCCCCGTACACCTTTAACTTTCCCCCTGTACCTTCAACTTGGGTTCTTAGACTGAGCTGAGCAGGCATATCTCCCACTTACAGCTGCTTGACTGGACCTTCCTACCAGAAGCCTCCACCCAGCCTTTATAGATCTTGGAGATCCTAACTTCATTGTCACTGAAATTTACATTTCTCCCAGCTGTGCTCCACCCACGTGTGACTAGCCCACCACCCACTCAATTCCTTGTCCAAGCACTGAAATGGCTGCTGAGGTCTGTGCCCTGGAGAAGTCCTCTGGTTGGCTGCCTTTATTTCATTAGAAAATGATCCTTGCAGCCATGCAGCTTTTCCACCTTGTCCACAAGGAAAACATGACCTACTTTGTTGAATGTCTAGCTTTTTTTTTTTTTTGAGACATAGTCTCACTCTGTTGCCCAAGCTGGAGTACAGTGGCATGATCTTGGCTCACTGCAACCTCCGCCTCCTGGGATCAAGCGATTCTCCCACCTCAGCCTCCCGGGTAGCTGGAATTACAGGCATGCACCATCATCATGCCTGGCTTATTTTTGTATTTTTTAGTAGAGATGGGTTTTTACCACATTGCCCAGGTTGATTTCAAACTCCTGACTTCAAGCAATCCACCTGACTTAGCCTCCCAAATTGCTGGGATTGCAGGCGTTAGCCACTGCACCCAGTCAAATGTTCTAGCTTTTGAATAGATTCGTTTCATCTACTGAATCTTACTGATATCCCAGACCTCGGAGCTTGTTAAGAAGGAAATGAAATGAAATGAAATGAGAAATAACATATTCTTAAGATGCACATGACCATTCTCAGGGCAGGGTGCTCCCCTTGTTTCTCCACCCAGGTTTCACCTATCATCTGTTTACTTATCTATCTGTTCTAAATAGGGTGAGGGTAACACTTTTTTTTCTATGTTGCATGAGGTTAAGGGAAAGAAAGTGGTATGGTTGGGCTCTGTGTCCCCACTCAAATCTTATCTCGAATTGTAATCCCCATGTGTCAAGGAAAGGACCTAGTGGAAGGTGATTGGATCATGGGGTGGTTCCCCCATGCTGGTCTCATGGTAGTGAGTGAGTTCTCACCAGACCTGATGGTTTAAAAGTGTGTGACAGTACCGCTACTTTCTCCTGCTCGCTTGTGAAGAAGATGCCTGCTTCCCCCTCACCTTCTGCCATGATTGTAAGTTTCCTGAGGCTTCCCCAGCCATGCGGACTGTGAGTCAATTAAACCTCTTTTCTTCATAAATTATCCAGTTTCAGGTAGTTCTTAGAGCAGTGAGAGAATGGACTAATATTGGAAGATAACAGAGAAAATTAGAGAAGTAGGTTATTGCCAGAAATGTAGGTCTTGAAGTCTGTGCTAAGGAATTATTAGGCAGCTCTGTCCTTTTTGGAGCAGATTTGGAGAGACAAGTTCAATGCTTTGTTGATTTTGAATGCGCACACCCATTCTATGCACACACTTTCTCCGTCTTGTTCATAGATAGTTTCAAATAGCAATTGTGTGAGGCCTGGTAGGCTGTGGTATTGACAGTCATGGTTTCCAGACTGCATCTTCTGCAGCATTCAGCCCTCCTGAATAGAGTCACCATATAATTTATCCTCCAAACTGTGACTCTGCGGAGCGAGAGGGATGTATTAGTAATTATTCGGGACACGAAGGGTAACAGGGCTTCCCTGAACAAATCCTACGCTAGACAAATCCTGCCCAGTATCCTTTTCAGATATTTGGGGATATTAGGGAGCCTTTGACTTGGAGCAGGTGGGAATTGTGTTTCACTTTGACTCCATATGGGGGCTGCAAGGGGTGAGATCCGGGGCTTAGGATTTGGCTAAGTGGCCGAATGTTTTAGGTTTGCTAAAGCTTCAGCACATCATGCCTCAAGCATTTTCCTATCACTCTCAAAGTTGTGTACTTTAGGGCAAAGTCATTTCATATGGCCCTAGCACCTTCACACGCGGCTCAGTGAAGCCATTCTCGGACAGGCTTCTCGCTGTCGAATGAGCTCTCCCTGTGGAAGGCGCCTCTCTTTGAACTCAGACGCCTGTTTATTTTTGAACTGGAAACCAGAAACTTAGAATTCCCCAAAGCCACAGGCTCAGATCCTTTTCTTCAATGATAACCTGTGGAACTTATAGAGTGGTAGACTCGAGAAATACCCGGGAGGGGAGAACCCGACAGATCATTTTATCCAACCGTCTCACATTACTGATGGACAAACCTGGGTTGAAAGAGGAGAGAGGGATTTACTGAAGGTCACCTCATGTTTTCATTCCTTTGCCATTCTCAAGAACATTACCGTGCATGGCTCCTATAGGAAATGAAGCAATGCATGAGAATAAAAGCCATTTGATCACACGCAGCCTCAAGTCACTCATGACTCCGAAATGGCTTGAGGCTGTGTGCAGACCCGTGCAGCAGCTTTCAGAGGTCTTCCCTCCATTGCCAAGTGCAGAGCTGAGTTAAAGACTGTCCGTTATGGAGTCCAAGTGAGGACAAGAAGAGTCACGCTCGCCATCCAACAAAGCCAGAGAAGGTTCTCGTAGCACTCAGGGATGAGCACTGTGGTCCTCTGGGATGCTTTCTATGAAGATGCCCCAACTGTTCTCCCTGCCTCGCTCAGCTCCCTTCTCCTAGGAGCACGGTTGCCTGGATGTCTCTCCCCACCAAGAACCCCTTAAGCAAGGCCTCAGGGAGACAGTATGGTATTTTGGCCTCAGATAGGTTGGGCTTGAAGCCTGGGAGTTGGAGTGGGAGGCGGTGAGGATTTTTTGCATGTGATTATTTTAGTAGCTAGCCCAGGTTTTCACCCAAACCCACTGTAAATAAATGCCGTTCTAGAAGCCAGATCCGCTGAGCGTGCCTGTCTGCCCCGGCTCTGCCTGATCCCCTTTCCTCAGCTTTGCCGCTCAGTCGCTGGGCCTCACGTCTCTCAATGCAGAGCCAGGCAACAACGCCATCCTTCCCACCTCCACCCTGCTGCTGGAAGGTCAGTACGTCGTGGCTGTAATGGAAGGGGGTGTAAAGGAAGCAAAGTGACGCTGTCCACGTCTGCCTTCCCTGACAGCAGACACTGTGGGCTTTCCATGCCACCAGGACACAGATCCTTCATGCACACATGGGGACACTGAGGCTCGGAGAGGAGGCTTGGCTGGTCAAGCTGGTATAGCAGGCACCAGTCAGCTGGCCCGTCCCCTCTCTCCTCTCTCCCTGAGACCAGCACCGTACACGTTGCCTGCCTCTGCTCCCTTCCTCGGTCTCCTGGCTCATGCAGCGGGGCAAGCAGCCATGGGCGGGCGGCTGCGGGCTGCTGTGCTCTGCAGTGCGCACCCAGCATTCAGGGCCCGGAACCTGCCCAGATCCCAGGGCCAGACTTGCAGGAACATCCCTGGAAAGGGAAGCAGCCTTGAAAAGTCTTCAGTTTATTGAAGTTGGGGCCCAGAAGGCAGTGCTTTCTGCAGAGCAGGGAGACAGCTTGTCCAGCTGGTGAGCAGAGATGTCTGCAGGAGAAATGGTGTGGGCCAGGCCTCAAGAACTGTGCCCCACAGGCTGCCGGGAGAGGAGCAGGGAGCAGAGAGTGAGGGGGACCTGGAGATTGGAAACCGGCAGGAGAAGTCGAGAAGGATTGTGGAGAGAAGGCCCATATTCTTCTCCCTAACAAAGCACCATGAACTGGGGGGCTTAAAATCACAGTATTTTCCTCCCTCACAGTCCTGGAGACCAGAAGTCCAAGTTCAAGGTGGGAGTGGGGCCAGGCTCCCTGTAAGTTCCAGGGGAGGATCTGTCCCATGCTTTCCTCTCCGTTGCTGGTGTTACTGGCAAGCCTTGGCGCTCCTTGGCTCTCGGACACATGGCTCCAATCCCTGTCTTCGTTGTCACATGGGTTCCCCCAGCCCACACTCTGTCTGTCTCTGTTTTCTTCTACCCTTTTAGCAAGGATACTAGTCTTATTGGATTTAGGGTTCACCCTACTCCAGTTTCCAAATAAGGTTGCCTTCTGCATTTCTGGGAAGAACATGAACTTGGGGGGTGCTCTTCAACTCAATCCAGAGTCTAAGGGAGACCAAGTGGTTGCAACCTTGCCCAGGCTTCTCTGAACATGCAAAAATAAGGTGCCAAAAGACAAAGCTAACATTGGGGCCAGGCCGACACAGGCGTCTGGGCTTTTCCTTCAGCAGATGGATACCTGCAGGCTCCGTGGGCCTCCACACACAGACACACACTCCAAGAAAGGCCCCAGGGTAGCCATGCCTCCTTGTGACTCTTTACGAGAGGAGAGAGCTGGGTGGTACTCTGTCTTGTCTGTGATCTGTTGTTTGAGATGAAGGGATCAAACACTATTTGTGCCCCAAGCTTGTGTTTGGTACTGACCTGCAGATCCAGGATGATCTGTGTGGTTTAGTTGGATGTGCTTGGCGTGTGCTCACCTGGAGTAAGACTTACCACTCCCGAGGATGAGAACCCATTTCCTGAAACGAGAACGGTCTGGCCAAGGTCCATGTGCTGCCTCACTTTCCTGAGCAACCTGGGAACTCACCAATGCTTGCAGAGCTTAGCATCTCGTAAGCACAGAGGAAGGGTGGCTGTGGTGAGCCACGTGACTCTGGGTGAGGCAGAGCCCCTCTCTGGGCCTCCATAATTCAGGGGTTCTGGAGGTGGCTTCTAAGCCTTCCACCAACTTGGGTAGCAGAATCTTGGATCATTGCAACCGTATCATTTTTCCTGTGCAGTAGGCTTTAAGTTTGCAAAGCCTTTTAAAACATTTTCTTACTGAATCCTCTTATACTTCTTGAGCCACAGTAGATAGATGCACTTTTCATGTTTCACAAGATGGACAGCCTGAGGCCCTGGGTCTTACTGTGGAGTAGGTCAAAGCTTTGAGATTAAGTCCTATAATGACTTAGTTCAGTGTCCCAGGTCCCCAAATGTTTCCCTATTAAGTAACTCATGGGACACCTGTGTATTGAGTGCCTGTTCTTAGTCAGGCACTGATCTCAGCATGGAAGGTCATGGAAGTGAACACTGACAAAAATGTCTGCTGTCTTGGCATTCACATTCAAGAGGAGAAAACCAGCAATACACACACAGATGATATGTCACACGGGGAAAAGAAGGCAGGAAAGGGACGGGGACCCTCTCAGAGCCAGAGGGGGACTGCTGTGGCATAGAGTGTGATGTGGACAATCTCTCTACTAAGGTGACCTTCGAGTGGAAACCTTCAACCCTTGTGAGGGTCAAAGTCAGATGGCTGCATGAAGAAAAGCATCCCCAGCACTGAAGGCCCCGGAATGGGAACAGACATAACACACAGGGAGGCCAGCGAGCTCACACTGAGAGTCTACACTGGAGCCAATGTCCCAGTGGGACCAGGGCCCAGGTGGCCTCCTTGGGTTCTTCCAGGCCCACCTCTTGTCTCTGAAACATTTTTAGCTATTCCTGGATATTGGTGGCCCCATGAACCTTGGGCGAGCTCAGTGTTTGGTTCTCAGGTCTGTGGCTGGAAGGTAGAAGGGGTCTGCTGACTCCATCTGCAGATGAACTGAGGCCTTCTCGTGCCCATCACCTTGTTCCTAAGATATAAAGGATGCAGGAAAGGGACATAAGAGTTGGGTCAGAGTAGCTGCAATGGATTGCTTGGACAAGAATGGACCGATGACAGTCACAGCTGACATCGTGGTAGAGACTTTTTATGAACATCAGGCCAGAGTAGACACAATGCAAGTTAAAGCATTGAGTGTGAAGTCTTGTCTTGGAGTCCAAAAAGCCCAACCAACTAGCTCAGATTGGCGGGGGGTGATGGGGGCATATGGCAAGCACAAGGGCATGGAGAAAGAGCCTAGAAAGTTCTAACTTAAATTAAGCTATTTTTTTTTTTGTATTTTTTAGTAGAGACAGTGTTTCACTATATGTTGGCCAGGCTGGTCTCGAACTCCTGACCTCAGGTGATCCACTTGGCCTCCCAAAGTGCGGGATTATAGGCATGAGCCACCATACCCAGCCAAATTAACCTCGATGTTACGGGCCAGTTGTGTATGGGGGCACTCAATTAATGTAATTTCAGTCTGGGTTGCTAGAGATTCAGTGCCTAGAACAAGAAAGAAGATGATCTTATTCCATTCCTTGCTGGTCTGCACACTCCTGCAACATTGCTTTCAGTTGTTCAGGGGAAGAGTGGACAACTTGGCACATCACGAGAAGACAGGGACCAAGGGGGACAAAGAGACACCAAGTATTTCCTTTGAAGAACTTTTGGAAGAAAGTGAGGGTCTCATCCTAGAGTGGAGGGGTATAGCAGGAAGAGATCGACTATGAATACCTGTCAGGATGAGAAGGAACAGTTGTGTTTTGTACAGGCCAAGGGAAAGACACCTTAGAGTTTGCCTCTTATGGTAACGAGCTTCATGTCTCTGGAAGCAGTAGTGGGAGGGCTCCATCATAAGAGATGCCAGAGAAGAGATCGCTTCAAATAATGATAAGAATAGTCATAGCTAACACTTGGTAGGTGTTACTATGTGCCATGTATACTTTACACTGATTAACTCAATTTTCATAACAACCCTATTAGGTAAATACTATTATTATCCCCATTTGACAGATAGAAAAACTGAGGCACAGAGGGTTATTAACTTGCTCAGGGTCTCACAGAGCTTTGATCCCAGGCAGTGTGGCTCCGTAGTCTGAACTCCTGTACCTCATGAAGAGGGTTTGTGCAAGAAGACCTCTAAGATTTGTCTCATCCCTGAGACCCTGAGGTTTCGGGGAGTTCCCTGATGGGATCATTCTCCAGTTATTTACTTCCTTGTAATAGGTCATGCTTAGTGTAAGGCCAAGGAGACAAGACACTGCTGACTCATTCTTTCCCAGCTGTGCAGGCTGGGCACAGAGCCAGGCTGCTTGTCCAGCCCCAGGGGCAGGTGCTGGCTGCTGTGGTTTGGCAGTGGGTCAGCAGCCGGGATGAAGCCATAGAGTCTGACCTGTGGAGAGGGTGGTGGGCCCACAGGAACCTGGGTTCTGCAGCCCTTCTGAGACGGGTGGATCTGGGCATAGGAAATAAATGCAATCAGGAATGCAGTAAGGTGGAGTTGAAAAGTCCTGTACAGACTGCGCTGAGTGCCAGGGTCAGATAAGCCTCCTCTGGGGGCTGCATAGGAGGTGCTCACAATCATACCTGTATTATTCGTGTCATCTGCATTTATTGGACACCTCCTTGGTGCCAGGGTGTGAGCCCTGGCCCCGGGTAGCACAGCCTCCCACTTCTCACCTGCTGGAGGGACTGCCCTGATCCTGTGCTTCTCAAAGGTGGTCTGGGGGAAGCAACCCAGTAGTAACTGTAGGGGCTGCCCAGCTCTCCCACTGCCCCAAGGGCTGAAGGGATCAATTTCATGGCACACGTGTGCCCCCCCTAGAGAAGCTCTGTTGCAAAACACAAAAGGGGCCGTGTTCTCTCCCAGCACTTGGGCTTGCCTTGAGGCTGAAACCCAAGTGATGCCCTTCAGGCTCTCACCTCTGGTGGATGCCCCTCCAGCCTGTCTCCTCCATGTCCTTCTTGGGCCATCAGCCTTCTGTTACCTGCTTGGATTGTCCCCAGCCTGGGACACCATGCCCGAGTTCCTCACCTGCCTGACTCCCATGGGCCCTTGGAGTTAGCCTAGGTGTCACCTCTTCCAAGAATTTTTTTTTTTTTGAGATGGAGTCTCACTCTTTCTCCTAGGCTGGAGTGCAGTAGTGCGATCTCAGCTCACTGCAACCTCCACCTCCTAGGTTCAAGCGATTCTTCTGCCTCAGCCTCCCAAGCAGCTGTGATTACAGGTGCATGCCACCACACTGAGCTAATTTTTGTATTTTTAGTAGAAATAGGGTTTCACCATATTGGCCAGGCTGGTCTCGAACTCCTGACTTTGTGATCTACCCACCTTGGCCTCCCAAAGTGCTGGGATTACAGGCGTGAGCCACCGTGCCCAGCCTCCAAGAGTCTTTCATCCTGTCAGAGCGCTGGCCATGCAGCCCTGGGGTCCCTGGCTGACTGTTCTGGGTTCCCTGAGGACAGGGCTGCTCCTCATCTCTGGAGTGCCAGCCCCTGCAGAGCAGTTGGATGGAAATGCAATCATTATTGGTGACAATTTCTCACAGTTCCACAGCTCCTTACTGTTTATAATGCATTTCACACTCATTCTTGCGTTTGAGTCTTGCAGAATTTTATATGTGTTCCTTTCTCTGTCGTCACTGAGTGCTCACTCTGGGCAGCCCTCTGCTAGGCACAGGTGGCAGGATGGGGAGGAGTGTGCCAAGGACTAGGAGATTACGCAGGGAAGCTAACATTAGCCTTAGTGCTTCTTTGCTATTTAGGGAAGCAGACGTTGGAAGCTGTCACTTCCAAGGTGCAGTTCTGGGAAGTGCTTGGGCTTCCCCTTAGCAGGTGCTCCCTAACTTCTAGACACTCCCTTCCAGCACTAGGCTTCGTATTCTGATCCCTGACCCCCACAGCCCTTGGCCTTTGATCAATGTATTTCCTCAGATTGGAACTTCTTTCCTCTGCTTTTCCCTGTTATCGACCTAGTTTAGTTGCCCCTTGCTCCAGGGAACCCTCCCTGTCTCTTTCCCTGCAGCCCCCCCGAGTACTGTAAGGCCCTCCACTGACAGACACCTTTCACTTTATTGTCCTGAATCACAGGTTTAAGCTTAAGTTGGGTTCCCTCCACTAAATGGTGATCCCCAGAGATCCAGAATTAGGATGAGATTTATTTCTGCATCCCTGCACAGTATCTATTACCTAGCATGTGTTTCTGTTGGGGAGTGAATGAATGGATGGATGAATGAAGAAACTGAATTGAGTCCATCTTGGCTTCTCCAACAAGGACAGAAAGGAAACAGCTCAGGAGACTAATCTTATAACATGGGGTTTCTCTGTAATTTGCATAAATAACCCTCTCTGCCAGGTTTCACGCCTCTTGGGAGGCCTACCAGCTGCCTGCCTCTCACTTCCAGTTTCCAGAGAGGAAGCAAGATTTCTCTCAGCCCAGCTCAGCTGGTCCAGGGACTATATTACCTTCCCATCCCTGAACCCTTTTCTCATGATGCCAGAGGAAGATGGTTGCTGTCTGTCCATTCGGGTGACCTATCCACATGGCATGGTTTCAGGAGCCATCTGTGTGATGTCATTGCCAATACGATTTGAAACTTCCAGGATCTGCAGCCCCTATCACTGCCGCATCATGGTGAGACAGGCATTATCATCACCTCCACTTTACAGATGGGAACCTATCATGGTGAGGACTCCAGAGACAGCGTAGGGCCAGGCCCTGTGTCTCCAAACCAGCCCAGCGTATCTCTTGAGGCTGGCCTCTCCCTGGTAAAGTCCAGGGCTTCAAAACCCAAAAGATCTTTCTTCATCTTTTCCAACCGACTCTGACTCAAATATGCATCTTCCTTTTCAGAATGTCTTAGATTAAGAAAATTAAAAACTCAAAAGCTTCTGAGGCTTCTTACCTGAGCTTATCAACACCTTTCCTCCATTCCTTCTGACATAACTATTTGGGATGACTTGAAGCCTCACTTAGGTGCAGCTGCAATGGTGTGAGGTTTTATTTGAATGGAGCTTCCGGGTGGAATAAAAGCTCTATGACCTAACCTCTCCTGTCTTCTCTAGGGCCTCCTGCCTTGCATCCCTAGGGGAAGTTTTGGGACATGAAAATCCCCTTTCTTTTGGTGCTGGACACTCGGATGAGACAATGAGAAACAAAATCCTGGCACTAAAAAAAAGCAGACAATCAAACCTTATTTTTCCTGCTAATTGGGAAGGAATTCCATTTGAGGTAGTGGTTCCCAAACTTGTGTGATGATAAAACTTGCTCGACTGCAACATTTGTGTCTGGAATCTGAAAAACCTACATTTTAAAAATTAGAGATTCCCTCCCCAAATTTTATCAAGAGGGAAGACAGGGAGGAAAAAAGTTTGAGCTATGGACTTAATTCATAACACCTTCTTCTTAGACTTGAGAGATTCTTAAGGCACCTATAGTAATGATTTGATAAGACCGAAATGGAAAGAGTCCAGTTGATGCAAGAGAAAAACATCAAACATGCTGAAGATTCTCCACCTTTCATTTTAACATAATTTATTATTTTACAAACACTTTTATAGCACTTACTGTGAGTCAGACTTTATGCTCTGCAAATATTTGCTCATTTAATCTTCACAGAGGCTTGCAGAGGTCCAATGGGGTTAAGTCGCTTGTCCAAGGCCTCATAGTTAAGAGTGGGGGAGCCGGGGCTCAGACTCAGGCCGTCTGGCACCAGATTGGTTGATATAAACCACAAAGCTATATGCGTTTAAAAAAAAATCTCTTTTCACTTGGCCACAGAACAAACCCTCTCTTCATAATCATTGTAAAGTAAATGATTGAAGAGCCTTGTCTGAGTGATTTCAAATACTTTGCTGGTGGGGTTCAAATTAGCTATCCTGTTATTGTACATGGAGCCTGGTCTGACTTTCTCTTTTGAGGGAAAAACATGCCTATTGTTATGGCAATCCCAAATGCTGCATGGAAGCTTTAAAGAACAGATTCCAATTTCTTTGTTTCTCACTCCAAATGTTGAAACAAACCTCAGAGCTCTGCTGATTCCTGACAGATTTGAGTCTCTCTGCGTTTCAAATATTTCAAACCAGCTTGGGAAGCAAACACATGATATTCTTCTTCTTTCTCTTGCATGGTTTATTTTTAAAGCATGCATCTGGCTGCTTTTTCGTTCCCCAGAAGGCGGAGGGAAATTACAGCAATGGCTGCGTGTTGGATCTCAGCTTCTCCCGACAAGCAGGAGGCAGCAACTCCATCCAGGTCCCGAGCGTGACCTTCGCCTATTTCCAGTCTGAGCCCTTGAAGAACCCTCTGACCTACTGGGCTTCTTGCACATGGCTGGGAAATAAGTTGTTGGTGGCTTATATGTGTTTATCTTCCCTGAGGCGCAGTCTAGTCACCTTCTGATTGTTGCCCATCAGCTCAGAGAACCCCCTTCTGGCTGGGAGAGCTGGTTGTCACAGTGCCACAGGCATTATTGAGCATTTGCTACGTGTCAGACCTTGGGCTAGACATGACTAAACAACTCTACAAAGCAGGCATTTTTATCCCCCATTTTCAATATTGAAGACTGAGGCTCAGGGGATGTACGTATTCTCCATGCCCGAGGCTCTGCAGTGCGTGAGAGCAGAAAGGAGGTGATTGGAGACCAGGCTGGACACCCCTGCTCCCTCCACCACTCTGAGTAGTGAGCAGGCATTCTTGTCCAGCATTCTTAATTTAGCACCCTGGGTAGTCTCTGCAGGAGCAAATGAGGAGCAAATGTGTTCAGGGCAGCTGGGAAAGACTATTTGTAGTCTGAGAACTTGTGGCTTGATTATATGTGCTGCTTCACAATTTTCTTGGAGGAGCCTAAATCCTGCAAGGAAGTGCAAGGTGTGAAATGGAAATAGCCTTTTGGGATTACAAATACACTTTCACTAATAGCTTTCATCAAAGAAGAGCATGTGACTCCAAACAGGTGGTTGATGTTAACCCAGCAGCATCCTGCGGCTGCTAGCTATTTTCCCCAAGGAGCTGTAGCTGAAACTTTCGTGTACAGCAAATGAGGAGAGAGCTGTGGCTTGAGATCGGCTTTGATCAGGCTCCTTTTCTCCACCCCGGATGCCACTACATTCCCCTGGTTCTAATCTTTGAAATATCCTCTTTCAGCATCCTTCTATCCCTGAGCTCGTGTCCTCGGCTCTGGTGTCCACGCTGGCTGCCAGGTGACCTTTCTGAAAACAAAATCTGACCATTCCGCATCCCTGCCTCACACCTTTTGATGGTGCCTCACTGCCCTCAGGGTCAAGTTCAAAGTCCTTAGTATGGAGCACATGGTCCCTGATCATTTGTTCCCCTAAAGTCCTGAAATACCTCATCTCCTGTTTCATTCTGTCTCAGCCAGAATGAATTGAGACATTCAGTTATTCTCGTATCTCCCTGTTATTTGAACAACAGTATCTCCCTGTTATTCAAACATGTTGTGCTCTTTGAATGCTTCCGCATCTTTGCACATGCTATCCTTTCATTCAGGAATGCCCTGTTGCCAGGTTGCCTACCTGGCAGGCTTGTACTGACTTACTGGCAACTCAAGTGACCCAACCTCTCCTGCCTCCCCCAGGCAGAGGTCTCATTCTCTCTCCAGTGTGTCCCACACACCCATTCAAGACTCTGTCATAACACACACCGCTCCGTGTTGTAGTGATTGCTTAGGTGCATGTCCCCTGGATGGCTGCGAGTGAGTCTTCACCATCCCAGCACACAGCCTAGGCCCAACACAAGTGGTTAGGAATTGCTTGGTGAGAAATGTGTAAATGGAAGAATGAGTACATGAAGGAAGGAAGGCAGACATAAGCAAGGCATTTGCTGGAGAAAGGCAACAATAGCAGCACTAAGGCATTGGGGTTAAACAATTTTATTATTTATTTATTTATTCATTTATTTTTGAGATGGAGTCTCACTCTGTCAGCCAGGCTAGAGTGCAGTGGTGTGATCTCAGCTCACTGCAACCTCCACCTCCCGAGTTCAAGTGATTCTCATGCCTCAGCCTCCCAGGTAGCTGGGACTACAGGCGCCACCACATCCAGCTAATTTTTTTGTATTTTAGTAGAGACGGGGTTTTACCATGTTGCCAGGCTGGTCTTGAACTCCTGAGTTCAGGCAATATCTGCTTGTCTTGGCCTCCCAAAGTGCTAGGATTACAGGTTTGAGCTACTGTGCCCGGCCTTCGTAGGGTTTTATTGTTCAACATTTCCTGCCTACTAAGTCACAGAGCTGGGGAGCCAATCCTAATTTAGTTGGCTTGAAAGCTCAGCCCTATAACTACTTTATGTTCAGTTGCCTGCCTGGCTGAACTCAATCCCATATCCCCTGTCTGTGGCTGAATTGGGCCACGTTGAAAAAAGACAGCAGCAGAGGGCAGAGGCTTCTTGTCTCCCACAGTGGGCTCAGTGGTGCCTCTTCCCGGCTCTGGATCAGTTGGATCCATCTGGGACAAAGATGTGTGGGTAAAGGTAGACGGAAGAGACAGGCCAGAGAGGAGGGTTTGTAGGAGGCCATCTGCTCCTGGCAGCTCACTGCTGTCTGGTTCTGAGCTCCACTGGCGACCACACAGCCTGGGGTGCTAAGGAAGTCTCACCTCAGAGAAGCACCCAGTTAATCAAAGACTCAAAGAATACTTTTCTGGCTGCAGGAAATTTATTTTGCAAATTTGATTCTCTTTTTGCAACATCATTGGGCTTGATTTGTACCACACCAATTCCCTTAAGAATAAAAGAAATGAGTGTCAGGAAATTTGAAAAATGTGTAACAGTGAGTATGTATATGAGGGGTTCCCTGGATAGAGCTCAGAGAATGTTAGTGGGGAGTGGTTGAACAGCACTTAATTAATTAAGAGAATTTAATGATGCTGTAGCAGAGACTGGCTTCCATCATTTTTCTTTCTGGGCACACAGTTCTACATTGCCCCACCTCCCTCGCAGCTAGATGGGACCATGGATAGAATTCTTACCCACTGGAAAGTGAATGTTCCTGCCATCTTTGGCCTCTAAACCCAAGCCAAACCAAAACAAAACCCCTGCACAATCTTCCAAAGTTGACATCCCTAGAGGTTCAGTGTTAAAGGTGAAAGTCACAAGATGAAAGGAGCCTGGATTCCTGAATCACTCTATGGAGGAGAGATGTCTGCTCGTTGAGACCTTGCTCATCTTTGTACCCCAGTGGTTTGCACAGTGTCTGGCACAGAGCAGATGCTCAATAAATATTTGATAGATGATTAAATTGTGTAAAATCTCATGAAGTATCTTCATAATACTTGATCCTTGCAACTATGTGAGAGTGTTAGTACTGTGCTTTTTGACATATCTGGTTACCAAGACTTAGATAATGAATTTACTGCATAGCTAAATAAATGTTGGACTTGTTTCCCTGAGCAGTGCTGTGGCCTCTAGGGCAAAACCGGTGTGACATTTAATCCATTAACAACAACAAGGCAGGATAGACTTTTGGCCTAAAGTTTAGATATGACTCGGATAAGAGGGAGAATGGACAAGGGTCGTGCCACCAGACTGTTGGTCCCTATTAAACGGCCAGGCATATCAGAATCACCTGGGATCTTTTAAATTATAGTTTTCTAAGCTCTACTCCTGAGATTGTCTTTTAGTAGGTCTAGAATGAGACTTTGGAATCAATGTTTCTAAAAAGGCCTCCAAGGGATTCCATAGGTAGCCAAGTCTAGCAACCAATTTGTAGAGAAAAGAGCATGGCCTTAGGGATCAGAAGGAGCTTCGGATCGCAGCTCTGCTGCTTACTGGTGGTAGGACCTTCAGCATGTGACTTGACCATGCCACAATCTCCACATCTGTAAACTGGGGATCACAACTTCATCCTCACTGGGATTGTGCAGATTAAATGATATGGTGCAGATAAAGCCCTAGGCAGCAGAAGGTGTGTCCTCTCTGGGGGTCTGGGGCCTGCAGGACATCTCTCCCCATGGGCATTCTCCATTTGCTGCTCCCCATGAGGCTTTCTGCTTCCTGAGCTCTGAAATCACAGAGCTCTTCTTTTTTTAGAAAGCGCTGCTGGGGAAGACCTGCAATGGCCTTCTACACGATACGTGCTTGGCTGGGATGGAGGGGACCAAGTGGCTCTAGCATGTTCTCTCACTAATGGGAAGCACTGACTTCATCTGCTTGCTGTCGTTTAAATATAGTTCATTTTCAAATTATTTTCTTTCATTATAAAATTATTACACAGAGTTGATCTTGTGCGTGTGTGTATGCAGTTCTATAGATCTTAGCGCATGTATAGATGTGTGTGGCTATAACCGCAATCAGAAAACGGAATGGTTCCTTCTTCCCCAAACTTTCTCGTTCTGTCCATTGCTAGCTACCACTGCTCCCCGCTCCCACCACTGCTGATCTGTTCTCAATCACTGTCATTTTGTCTTTTTGTGACTCTCATATAGGTAGACATAAACAGTTTGTAACTTTTGGGACTGGCTTCTTTGAATCTGCATAATGTGTTCGTGATTCCTTCATGCTGTGGTGTGTATTGATAATTCCTTCATTTCTCTCTTTTTTTTTTTTTGAGACTGAGTCTCACTCTGTTGCCCGGGCTGGAGTGCTGTGGTAAGATCTCGGCTCACTGCGACCTCTGCTCCCTGGGTTCAGATGATTCTCCTGCCTCAGCCTCCCGTGTAGGATAGTTCCTTCATTTCTGTTGCTGAGTGGTATCCGTTGCATGTGCCCTGCTTTGTTCATCCAGTCCCTTAAAGAACGTTCTGGTGGTTTCCAGTTTTTGGTGTTGTTTCCAGTTTTGGGTGATTCCACTAGTACTGTTATAAGCATTCATATACAGATTTTTGTGTTGAACTTAAGCTTTCATTTCTCTTGGATAAATACCCAGGAGAGGGATTGCTGAATCCTATGGGAAGTGTGTTTCTAACTCTATGAGAAGCTGCTAAACCATTCTCTAGAATGGTTGTACCGTTTTAGCCTTTTCACCAGGGAACAGATGAGAGTTCAGTTGTTCTACATCCTTGTCAGTATTTTTTATTTTAGCCATTCTAACGTGTGCAGTAGTATCACATTGTGCTTTTAATTTGCATTTCCTTTATGGTTAATGTTAAGCATCTTTGCATGCGTTTTATGAAGTATCTGTTCAAACTGCTTTCTCTAATTTTTAAAATATTCAATTAAACAAAACCTCTAAAATCTATTAAGGTCTCATTCATATACAATATCAGCACATATTTAGAGTACAACGAGGTTTTCAACATATTTATATATCGGTAAAATCACTGTCACAATCAAGATACAAACATACCTATCCACTCCCAAAATGTTTCTCATGCCCCGTATAATTTCCTACATACCTTGCCTCAATTTCCCTGCCCCTAGGCCACTACAGATTGGCTTTTTATTCTTGTAAAGTAATGTGTATTTTCTATAATTTTATGTAAATAGATTCATAGAGTAAGCATTTTGGGGGACATCAGGGGTTTCTTTCACTCATCATAATTATTTTGTGATTCACCCGCATTGTGGTGTGTTTAATTCATTCATTTTCATTTCAGAGTGTATTACCAGAATTTATTCATTCACTTGTTGTTGGGCATTTGAATTATTTCTATTTTTGATGATTATGCATAGAGCTACTATAGTCATCGGTGTACAAGTCTTTGTGTGGGCAAATGCTTTTATTTCTCCCAAGTATACCCTAGAGTGGAATGGCTGGTCTAACATCAGATCTAAGTTTCACTATTCTACAAAGTAGTAGCACCATTTTTCATTCCTACCAAAAATGTTAGAGAGTTCCAATTGCTTCACATCCTTACCAACACTTGCTATGGTCAGGATTTTTTAGTATTTGCCATTATAATACATGAATATTGATAATTTCATTGTGATTTTAACTCACATTTCCCTATAGCTAATGATGCTAAGCATTTTTTTCATGAAAATTTGGGCATTAGTGATTTGCTGTCTACTTTGGCAAAGTATATGTTCAATCTTTCACCTATTTCGTATTGGCTTGTCTGCATTTTTACTATTGCCTTTTGAGAGTTTTTAAATACTCTGAATAAAAGTCCTTTTTCAGATATGTGATTTACAATTCCCTCCCCCGCCCCCCACCCCCACTTCGTAGCTTTGCGCCCCACCCCCCGCCACTTCATAGCTTCTCTTTTCACATTTCTAGCTGGGTCCTTTTGTTTTTAGGTTTCTATTTTGAAATAATTATAGATTCATAGGAAGTTGCAAAGAAAGTACAAAAAGGTCCTGTGTAGTCTTTTTATCCAGTTTCCCTCAATGGTTACATCTAATGAACTACAGTATAACATCAAATCTTGAAACTGATATTTTTACAATGGTGTGTATAGTTCTATGCCATTTTTATCACATGCATAGATTTCTGTGAACACCACTGCCATCAAGATATAGAACTATTCCACTACCACATGATTTTCCTTATGCAGCCCTCTATAGTCAAACCCACCATGTTTCTCTCCACTATGACCCCTGGCATCTACTATTTTCATCTCCATCCCTGTAGTTTTGTCATTTTGAGAATGTTACATAAATGGAATCATACAGTCCATGAGCATTTATTTATACTCATAATTAGTGGAATAATAAGTTTATATCTTGTTAATCTTCTCCAGCAATCTCTGTCTTTTAATTGGTGTATTTAGACTATGTACATTTAATGTAATTATTGCTATGTTAGGACTTAAATCTGCTCTATGTTATACTTTTTGCTTCAATTGTCAAACATAATTCAGAGAACTCAAAAGGAGAAGGAAAGTTTATTGTATTTACTCATATTTTAATTTTTCCTATTATTCATTCTTCCTTCTTGATATCACAAGATTTCATTTTTAACCATCCCTTTGTGTTTCAGAAAAAGAATTTCTTTTAGTTACTTTTTAAAGTATCTACTGATTTCAAATTCTTTTCATATTCCTTTATCTGAGAATGTCTTGATTTCCCCTTCATTTTTGAAGGGTGTTTCTGTGGGATATAGGATTCCGAGTTGACAAGTTTTTCTTTCAGCAGAATTCTCTGCCTAACCCAAGGTCATGGGTATTTTATCCTGTTTTCTTCTTTAAAAATTATAGTTCTGCATTTCACATTACATGTATGATGCATTTTGAGTAATTTTTAAAAATAAGGTATGAAGTTTTTAATAGAGGTGTATTTATTTCGCATATGGGTTTCCAAATGTTTCAACACCACTTGTTAAAATGATAACAAGTCTTAAAATTGGATAGAGTGATGCTTCTGACTTTATTTTTCGTTTTTAAGATTGTTTTATTGTAGTTCCTTTGCCTTCCCACATAAGTTTTTGAATCAGATTTCCTCTGTCTACAAAGAATCCTGTTGGTATTTTGACTGGAATTGTGTTTAAAAATATAGACGAATTTTGAGGTAATGGACTATTTTACTATGTTAAGTCTTCCAATCTATGAACATGGTATGGCTCTCTACTTATTTGGGTTTTTTAAATTTCTTTAATCTGCATTTTATAGTTTTTAGTATACAGATTTCATACAGTTGTCCCTCAGCATCAGTGGGGGATTGGTTCCAGAACTTTCCTTGGATATAAAATTCGAGAATCCTCAAGTCCTGGATATAAGAGAGTGTAGTATGTACATATAACCTAAGCGTATCTTCCCATGCACTTTAAATTATCTCTAGATTACTTATAATACTGAATACAATACCTATACATAACTTCATTTCTATGCATTCAACATAGTTCTTGGCACATGGCAAATTCAAGTTTTGCTTTTTGGAACTTTTTGGAATTTTTTTTTTGCAATATTTTCAACCTGTAGTTCTGCATGGGATGAGGAACCCATGGTTATAGAGGGCTGGCTGTACAAGCTTCGTTAGTTTTATACCTAAGTATTTACTTTGTTTTGGAGCCAGTGTCAATGGTTTTGTTTTTAAATTTCAGTTTCCAAGTTTACATTGCTGGTATTTAGAAATACAATTAATTTTTCTGTGTTGACATTGTATCCTGTGGCCTTGCATAATCATGTTTTCTGAAATAGTGATACTTTTTCTTTTTTTTTTCCTGTTAAATTAGTTTGCCTTTTATTTCTCTTTCTTGCCTTATTGCACTGCCCATGATTCCCAGTGCAATGTTGAATAGGATTGATGAGAGTGGACATCTTTGCCTTATTTCCAATTTAGGAGGAAAGCAGTCTTTCACTCTATTAGTCTGCTCCTGCTGTGTAACAAAATACCCCAAATTTAGCAGCTGAAAATGACACAAGTTTATTACCTCACGTTTCCTATGAGTCAGGAATCTGAGCATGGCTTAGCTAGGCCCTCTGTTCAGGGTCTCACCAGGCTGCAACCAAAATATTAGCTAGGAGTCAGGCATGGTGACACATGCCTGCAGTCCCAGCCACTCAGTTTCGAAGATAATCTCTTTCCCTACCCCACCCACCACCCACAGGTAAGATCAAAGCTCTAACTGACATCTTGTTGTTTTTTTTTGAGATGGGGTCTCTCTGCCCAGGCTTGAGTGCAGTGGCACAGTAATGGCTCACTGAAACCTTGATCTCCTGGGCTCAAGTGATCTTTCACGTAAGCCCCCCACCAAGTACTTGGGACCACAGGTGCATACAACCACACCCAGCTAATTTTTAATTTTTTGTAGAGACGGGGTCTCCCTGTGCTGCTCAGGCTGGTCTTGAACTCTCAGGCTCAAGCGATTCCTCAGACTCCTGAAGTGCTGGGATTACAGGCATGAGCCACTGTGTCCAGCCCCTTGATTTTTGAATATCAAACCAGCCTTGCATTTTCAGAGTAAACACCTCTTGGTTTCTGTGCATTATTCTTTCAAAATATTGCTGGATTCAATTTGCAAATATTTTTTGAAAACTTTTGCATCTATATTTATGAATGATATTGATCTCTGGTTTTGCTTTTTAATACTTTTAAAATCTGATTTTAACATCAAGGTGATGCTAACCTAACAAAATGACTGAGATGTAGTCTCTTCTCCTATATTTTCTGAAAGAGATCATGGTTGTAAAATTGATGTTATTTCTTTAATTGTTTGGTAAATTCTAAATAAAGATATCTAAGCCTGGGGATTTATTTGATAAAGTTTTTAACTACAAGATCTATTTCTTTGGTAGTTATTCGACTATTCAAGTCACCTATTTCATCGTAGGTGAGTTTTGTAGTTTGTGGTTTTTGAGGAATTGGTCCATTTTATGTAAGCTGGCAAACTGATATGCACAGAGATATTCATAGTATTCCTTTATTATCCTTTTAATGTCTGTGGGGTTAACAGTGCTGTTTCTGCTTTCATTCCTGATATTGGTAACTTGTATTTTCTCTTCCTTTTTTTCTTTGTCAGTCTTGATAGAGGTTTATGAATTTTATTGATTTTTTTTTTTTTTCAAAAGCCCGGCATGGTTTAACTGATTTGCTTTATGGCCTTCTGGTTTTAATTCTAGTGATTTTTGTTCTTATCCTTATTATTTTCTTTCTTCTGCTTGTTTTGGGTTCGTTTTTCTCTTACTTTGTTAGACTTCTAAGGTAGAAGTATAAATTCTTGATTTGTGCTTTCTTTTTTCGTATATCAATATTTAATGCTGTAAGCTTTCCTCTAAGCACTGCTTCAGCTGCATAGCACAAATTGTGGCATGTATTTTCATTTATGTTCAGTTAAAAATATTTTCTAATCTCCCGGATACTTCTTCATTGACTGTGGATTATTTACAAGTGTATTGTTTAATTTCCAAATTGGAGTTTTTCCTTTTATCTTTCTGTTATTGATTTCTATTTTAATTTCTTTGTGATCAGAAAATGTACCTTGTATGATTTCAATGCTCTTAAATTTGTTATTTTTGTTTGTTTGTTTGTTTTTAGACAGAGTTTCACTCTTGTTGTCCAGGCTGGAGTGCAATGGCACGATCTCAACTTACTGCAATCTCCGCCTCCCAGGTTCAAACAATTCTCCTGCCTCAGCCTCCCAAGTAGCTGGGATTACAGGTGTCCACCACCATGCCTGGCTGATTTTTTGTATTTTTAGTAGAGATGGGGTTTCTTCATGTTGGCCAGGCTGATCTTGAACTCCTGACCTTAGGTGATCCACCTGCCTCTGCCTCCCAAAGTGCTGGGATTACAGGCATGAGCCACCGTGCCCAGCTTGTTATGGTTCTTTTTTAGTGAGCCAGTATATGGTATATATCAGTGGATATTCCATGTGTACTTGAAAAGAATGTGTATTTTGCTGTTATTGGGTGAAGTGCTCTATAAATGTCATTTAGATCCAGTTGGTTAATATTTGTGTAGTTCTTCAATATGCTCGTTGTTTTTGTCTACTGGTTCTATCTATACTGAGAGAGATGTTTTGAAGTCTTCTGTTATAATTGCTCCCTGCATTCTATCTAGATTTTTGTTGTTGTTGTTGCAGAAAGGTGATTTTATTTAGGTAGAGAAAAGAGAAGGAAAGGAGAAGAAGAGAAGGACTTCCACAAAGAGAGTGGAAGGGGATTCCAGAGGGGAAATCCCGGAGGGAGCTCCCACCGTGTGGGAGGGGATTCCAGAAAGTTGGAAATCTGGTGCAGATGAAGGAGCACAGACTTTTATCCCTGTCTAGGGATAACTGCATTCAGTGGGAAGGACAAGGTGGAGTTTGCTTGCTCTACATTATTTAGAACCAGAACCCTGTCTGTTGCTTTCCCTAAATCATATTTGTGCCCACTGGTGATGGGTTGAACACTTGTCCTTTGGAGCATGGCTGGATCCTAGCAGTAAAACACTTGACTCCCTTCATTTTCTGACTGCCTAATCAGAAGACAGGTTGGAGGAGAACCAGCTGGATGGAGTGGGATACTCAGGCTTATCACAAAAGAGCATTTCTCCCACTCATAAGAAGGATGTCCCTAAAGAGTCCCTGCTATCCCTTTGCCTTCAAGAGAGGATTCTGCAGCAAGGGTAGGGGATCAGATTGGGAGTCAGAAGCATCCTCTGAGAGGGAACATCTGAGTGAGCTTCGAGGCTATTTCAAGGTCTGAAAGCTGATAAAGACTGGGTGGCGAGGTGGACAGTAAGGGAGCAGTCTCTGCAAAGCCGGGAGAACACAGGTGAGCCTGAACACATGGACACTTCTCTCGCCACTCTGCTGCCCACTTCTTGGGACTATAGGCCACAGGCAACGGAATCTGGCCCCTTGTTTGTGCAGCATCTGCAGGGCGCGAAGCCTTCTCTCTGGATCATCTCACTGCGAGCAGGCGGTGCTTTATTTCTTGCTTAGGGATGAGAATACAGACTTTGCGAATGGACCCTTTTGCAGCTAAAGACGTCACAGAACCATTCCAGAACGTCACAGAACCGTTCCAGAACTTGGGTCTCCTCACTCCCATCCAGTCTTTCCTTCTCAGAGAACCCAGATCACGCGGTAGACTCTCAGGCTTTTTCATGTTCCTGTTTCCAAACTATTTCCCTGTGCAATGGCTCCCGTCAGGACCCTCTCTGGTCAGAGACAGTGAATCTTACCTGGAGGTGCCCATCGCTCGATGGGCACATCAGAGTCTTCATGGGATGATGGGGTGGCCTAGAACATTACAGTCTGAAAAGTCGCCTCTACCCCAGATGGGCATGCTTCCTGTCCCTGCACCTGGAGAAGAACCACTGGTTTATTTCAAAACATTTCTTTTTACAGAGACAGTAAAATACTGGCCTAGAGAGGGAGAGAGATCAGCCAAAAGGATTAAAACTGAGAGCAGAATCTAAGAGTTGAGATCCTGACTCGAGGCGCCTTAATAATAAATTAATCGTGGTTAATATTTATGAAACAGTCTTTGCCAGGCATTCTGCTGATTCCTACACACATACGCTCTCCTTTCGTCTTCACAATCACCTTGTGAGTTAGATATTACTACTATTGATCTCAGGACACAGATGGAGAGACTGAGGCACAGAGGGGTTTAGTGACTTGTCGAAGCTCATGCAACTAGTGCAGGGGCAGTGAGGAAGCCAGCCCAGGCGCTTTGCAAGCAGGGCTTTTGAGGCCATCTGAGCCACCTGCCCTCCGAGGTGACTCTGCCTCTCCTCTGTCACTCTGCCCCAGAATCCTGCCTTTGATCTGCTTCTTTTTCCTTTAAGGGCAGCTAATCAGTAGGTGGGACCTCGTTGGAATTAGTGATGTTGGCAAGGTGCTTTCACAGAGGAAGGCTTAGGTGCCAAGCCCCCCACCTCGAGTGTCCTGCCCCTGCTGAGGAAGGGCCTTGCCTGGGCCTGGCCTCCCATCCTGCCGTCCTGGCCTCCTTCCAAAGCCCACATCCTCTCAAGGTCTCAAGGCCAGAAGCCCTTCCCAGCTCAGACGAGAGCCGGCTGAGGGGAGGCCCAGGCAGGCATAACAATGCAGTCTAAAATTGCCTCTGTTGAAGGCAGTGCACCCTCCACCCTTCCTGCATTCCTCCCCAAGGCTGGACCAGCCCCGAGGGAGAGCTTTGAGGATTTTGGTGATTTACGTTGAAGGTTGTGCTCCCAGCCATGGGGCTGCCTTTAGGGCTGAGTACAAGGAGGGCTCCCAGAAGACACAGCCCTGTCTGAAGCAGGTTTGCCCAAGAGGCTGGCTGCTCTGCCCTAGAGTCCTCCTTTGAGCAGTGGAGGGTTCTCTGGGCTCCTGTGTTCCCACTTTCTGGATCACCTTTTGCCTGGCAGATTTCGGTTTACATACAGCCTTTAGCCTAAATGCTGCTTCCTCCAGGAAGCCTTCCTTGCATGCTTTCCTCCTACACCAGTCTGGATTGCAGGCCTTTCCCAGTTGAATGGTCTCCGCATCAAAGAGCTTTTCTCACTGCTCAGCACCTGCCTGTCTGTGAGTCTGCCTCCTGGAGAAAAGGGACCACACTGTGTTTCGCTGTAGTATTCCAAATCCCTAGCAGAGTGCCCGACACGTAAGATATACTCAATACATGTTTGTTGAATTAATTAATTCAAGCAAAGATGTCAAGGGTGAAGACGGAATAATATATTTTTCTTTGTGATCTAGCTTTATGATACTCAGAGACAAAAGGAATTTAAATAGCCTGATGTTCAGGTATTACATGAGGAAACACACCTTTTAAAAGATGTTATTTTATAGTGTGCAAACCTTCAATTATTTCTGCTGATGCCTAAACTTCATTCAGAATGGGATATTTGAGAGACAGCTTTAGGCTGTCATTACTGGCAGGTCTTGAAGAGGTATTTATCCCTATTTTACAAAGAAAGACATGGAGGCTCGGAGAGGTTTAGTAACTGGCTAAGGGACACAGCCAGGAAGTGGCAGCTTTGGAGCTGTCTTATTGTTTATGAGGCATTTGTGGCTCTTTCCTGGGCCTTTTATACAGCACAGAAGACGCACTGGTGCTCAGACAATGACAAATCCCTGGGATAAGTGCAGTGACAGAGGGAAGGGAAAGTGCCATGGAGCTTGAGGGAAGAGGGAACTGATGGTGGAGGGTTTGCCACGTGGGCCAGGGCAGGAAAGGCACTGGAAACAGCATGTGCCAGGTAAGGAGGCCTGAAACCGCGGGGATTTCCAGGGAACCACAGCTCTCTACCTATCGCGCGGGCAGCTGCTGTTGCAGTGAAATGAGACCAAGGCTTGTCGGATGAGACAACGCTAACATTGCTTTTGCTTTCTTGTAGAGGGAGGGTCTAGCTATTGAACCATCAGCTCTTCCACTATTCCGAATATGCTCCTCTCCCTCAACAACAGTCAAACCCGTCAACTCTTTTTACCCTCTTTACCCTCAAATAAGCCGCATTTCCTGAAAGCCGGGGTTTCTGGAAGCATGAAAGCTTTGCCAAGAGGTAGAGAACAGCCCACCGGCTCTGTCTTTGGCTTGTCCTGCTTGGCCACCTTCCCGCCCTCCAGGCTGTGTCTGTCCTTCCAGCCATCCATCCTGGCCCCTGGGCAGGTCAGGGCAGAGCCTTCCGTGGCCTGCCTTGGGGTCTCTCTCCGGAGACTAGTGATGAATGTGTGGAGGGATTAGCTTGACTTTTCCGGGCCCTGGTGGTGCCAGGAGCAAGCACATTCCAGAAAGGCCTGAGCTGATGGATGCCTTGGTAGGGGGAAGGGGAGGTTTTTGGGAGAGGAGAGGCCCTGGAGTTTGGGAGAGGGATTCCTAACATTCCTAGGGCTAGGAGGCCCCGCAGTGCCTGCAGTGGTGATGGACAGACAGCTGAGAGAGCAGGCCCCAAGCAGGCCCCGACCAGGCTGGGGGCTGGAGGGACGCCTTGATCTGTACCTCCTGCCCCCTCCCCACCCCAGCCCCCTGGAATGTTATCTTTCCTCTAATCACTTGCAGGCAGGGAAGAATGAGGTGGGGGCACCTGCCTACTGTGCCCCCTCAGAGGAAGCTTTGTCTCTTTCTGTCTCAGGGGGTGGGGTGGGGGCTGAGGGGTTCAGGGAGAAGGATTGCAGCATGGCGTGTCAGGGCTGGACGGGAGGACGCTGGCCTCCTGCACCTACCCATGTGCATTGTGGATGAGACCCAGCATGGGGAAGGGTGTCCAACCTCACTGGTCCCAGCTGGGAAGGCTCCGAGGCCTTGCCCACGCTCTTTATTTCAGCTTCAGGGCACATAACAGAGAGTTAGAGGCAAAGTCATGACTGGAACCCAAGACTTTGGATTGTTTATCTCATAATCAAACATCCCAGCAGATACTGCTCTCCCCGGGCCTCGGTTTCCCCAGCTGCAGAAGCGAGTGGGTTGGACACAACAGAGCCAGAAACAGTGGCTCTGTTTCTGATGTCTGTGGTCCTCTAAGAACCCCATTAGTCGCTGGTGTTGGCACGTGGCCGTTGGGTGCGGAAAGTTTAGCCATCTCATCTTTCTCCAAAGAGGTCTTCAAAAAGTCTTGGAAGGAAGGAAGCCCTTGAAGTCTACTTCATGGGAACCCAAACTCCTGAGGCAGCCAGCAAAGTAGGAACACATGGATTCCTAGTTCCACGGCTTGTCAGCTGTGGGACCTCCGGCAAGCCTCTATGAGCCTGGGATTCCTAAACTGCCAACGGGTTAGTAACAGCGCCCCCTCCTGGCTGCTGTAAGGCTGGAGAAGTTTCTCCCCAGGCTCCTCCTCTGGGCTGCTCCCTGGTTCGACCACCCCTGCCCACTCTTGCCTTGTCTGCTGCCAGCTGAGCCCTCACAAGGGTCTCTGAAGAGCTGTCCAGACAAGGCAGCCAGGCAGCTTGGAGTTCCCAAGACAGCATGGAGTTCTGCGTGCCGTGGTGTTTCTTTTCCACAAGACACTTTATTATTATATGCAACGTCATTTGCATGTCTTTTAATACTTTTCACAGAGAAAGCTTTTGTAAATTAGAGGATAAAACTAGATTCTTGTGGTATTTTACCTGCCCTGGGATAGGCCCCTTGCTCTAAGCCAAGCTGGCTACTCTCATTTCTCACTTAATCCTCTTGACAGTCCCCCAAAAGCAGGTATTTCTCCCCATCTGATGGATGAAGAAACTGAGGCCGAGGGAGACTTGGACTCATGCAAAGTCACATAACTAGTCTGAGGCCGAGCGGAGGTTTCTGATGCGGTAGCTGGGTGAGCCTGTGTGTTTGCTGTTTTAATGCAGAGGAGAATGCCCAGCTGCACTTCAAATGCCATCCGTGACTTGGACAACCAAGAACTGTCACCTCGTGGGTACAACACGATCTCCTTAAAGACAATTGCCCTGGACATATAAGTTGCTTTTAAATGCTTAATATTCCAGATAATGCTGGCATGATCATTTTCATACATCCATTCATAACATGTGCAAAATGCCTACTGCGTGCTAAGCACTGTGTTGGCTGAATACTCCAGGCTAAGGCCCTTCTGAAAATAGCTGGGCAGGAGGGAACTGAAAGACGAGGCCATGCCTGTGCCAGGCTGTTATATTTATGCCCATCCCTGACTGGCCCATTCCTCCAATGTGCCTGAAACCCTGCTGTATACACTTTGCTGCTCTGGAAGTATTCATTATGCTTCAGAAACACCAGAGAGCCCAGAGCAGGCTGAGTCTACTTTTCTGCAAACAGGGAGCTAAAGACCGTGTCTAGTTAGGGTTAGTGACCCTGGAATATTAGCTGGAAAAACCAATGGAGATTCTTGGCGTTGTCCTCTATCAGAGCTTCCTGAAGCCCTTCAAAGGAGCAGCACGCTGGGTGGACAGTGCTATACCCATGATCTCATCTCTTTTGCTGTCCTCCTTTTTCTGGTCCAATCAAACAAAAACAAAACATTTGCCAACATTATCCTCAGGGGCTGTTGTGCATTAAGAGAAGCAATTGTGAGGAAATCTAAAATTAACCCAACATTAATCAGGACCTGTCACCAAAGTAGATGACTCAGTTTCCAATTCCACATGTCATGCTCTTTGAGACAGAGCTCAGTGACTTTGAGGAAGCCCAGTGCTGGGGTATCGTGTGGCGGCTGCAGTGGTGTAAAGTGTACTCGCTGCGGAATCAGGCAGGCCTGCGTTTGACTCCGGGCTGTCCCTTGCTAGCTTCAGATCCAAGGATGGCCTTCTTAAACTCTTTAAGCCTCAGTTTCTCCATGTGAAAGGAGAGGCTGAAAGCATCGGCAGCACTGTTGTGACAGTTTGATAAGATAATGTAGGTAAAGGTTGACCATGTATAGCCCCTGGCGCAACGTTCCTTTTAAAATGCTGTTTTCCTTCCCCCAGCAAGGCTGTAGTTCCTTAAACCCACTCAGAGTAGCAGCCAGGGCAGCCCTGAAAAGAGCTGTCTCCGCTTGGGAACCATCAATCACCTCTCCCTTTTCAAAGTGCCGCAGACTCTGAGAGAGGAGACAGATTTTCCATGTTGTTTACTCCAACTTCAGTGCGAAGTTGGAACTCCAACATCCCTTCCACTGTGTTCTTCTACTTACATACCCCTTTTTGATGGGAGGCTCACTATTTCTTGCTCATTCTATTTTTGAATGGTTACTAAACTCTTCTCTGTTTTGAACCAAAATATACCTCTTTATAGCTTTTACTCTTGGATGTGTTCACGAGTGCAGGCCTTGCCTGCCTCCAGCCTACTGCTCTGCATATTCCAGGGCTGGGGCCCCATAACCTTTGCCAGGGAGCCCCAGCCAGACCCAGTATCCAAGACGAGGCCTGACTGAAGGGAGGAGGTTTTGATTGGATTCCATCCTGGCACCCTAAGCTGGGACCTACCCATAGCTTTGTGTCTCAGTCCTGCATTTTCTCAGCTGTGGGACTCAGGCCTCACCTTACCTGACTTCTTCAATCCAGCAGACGTTACTGAGGCTACCTCCTTTACACTGGGCACTGGGGATGCAAATTGCTAACAGTTATCCCATGCCTCCCTATGTCCCAAGACATGCCAGTGACACCATGGGACAGTGACAGCTCACAACATGGGCACACTTGGGCTCAAATTCTAGCTCTACAATTTCCTGGGTGTGATTTTGATCGAATGTCTTGACCTATTGGAGATTCTGTGCTTTCTGCTTTTTAACCAGAGATTGGACTAAATAATTTTAAGGAGCTCGTTCATTTAAAACACTGGGGAATATATTCTAGCTAGAGATGTGTGTGGGGGGTGGGGGGTGAGGGAAAATGAATTGTCACCTTTGAAAGGTCACTAGACTATTTGGCTACTGCAAGAGCTGGGTGAGAGCGGGACAGCTGGACAGCTGCCTAGGGCACTAATCTAGAGGGGGCTCAAAAACATGAGAAATGTGATCAAATGGAGACACTTGTATTTACCAGGACACCTCTCAGAGGGAATGTAGAGTAAAGGGATCCATGAGAAGCCGTTCAGGATGAAAGTGAGGAGGGGAGATCTCTAAGAGGTACACTCTAACAAACTGTCATTTTGGAGGAGTGGGTCTGGTGAACTTGAGGACTTTTGTTTTGGCGAACAGTAATGCAAGTTAAGGCCGGAGCGGAACTGTTAGGCTCAATGGATGAGAGCCGTGGAAATCCCTGAAGCACTTTCTCTGCCCTTCCTGGATGCATTGTTCAGTAACTTCCTCTTTAAGTAAATATTGGACATATATTTAAAGACTATTGGTTTGAAAAGGCAGCATATTGATGAGCCCTTTGAGAGTAACCTGCCCAGGGCACCTAAGTAGCTAGATATGGCCTTTCTGCTGCAAAAGAAGGGTGGTCTCATAACATTCCCTGGTGAGACACAGCCCAACAGAGAGAATTCTAGAGTTTTTCTCTTGTTTCTATCTCCTCATCTCAGGTGGCCTTTGCTGATTCCTGGTTCTTGATTTCCTCCTTGATGCACCTGCCCTGAAGTGTTCAATCTCTGTTTAGGTTCTCCTGTTCACAGCCCAGCCTCTCTGATCCAATTCTGAATTCATTTCTCTCTTGTGCATGTCTAGGGCAGACATGCTAATAATTCCCACTTCTACCTAGCCGGTATGGTAATTTGCACAATGGAAACTTTTATCAGCACTCTGCTCATGGGAGGGTCAGGTGTAGGAACTTCCTAACACTTGGGCACAGTCATCACCCTGGAAGCAAGCAGAAAATGCACCTGGGTAACACACAAAGTAGCCTTCAGAAAGCACATGCATGTTTCATGCAGCAGATAGGCACCAACTTTGGTCTTTCTTGTTAGAGTTTGGTGGCATAGAATTCTGTGTGAAGGGAAAATTACTGACTTAATCAGGTTGAGTATCTGGTTTGTTCTAGGAAACATAATTTCTTCCCCTTGTTAGTGTAAATAGTGGCTTAGTAGCAATTGGGGATGGATTGAGCAACGGAACTGAGAAGCAGTAGCTTGAGGAGAGAGGAGATGATAAAAATAAAAACAGAATTGTTACTGGCAAAGCAAATTGGGGCCATTTGGTGCAGGAGCAACTGGCCTCTACAATGTGATGTTTCCAAACAACATCAATGTATTAAAGTCTGTTTAAAGTCATGGATCTTCCATGCAGTTTGTTAAGGAAGCCAGCAGTGCTTACAATCCATTTTATACTACCAAGCCTAGTGGCTAAATTTATAAAAGCCTAGTGCTTCATATGGAAAATGTCAGTAATCTGGAGGACTGGCTTTTGTGGAAAGGTTTGCTCTCCTCACTCACCAGAGGAAGCGGCTGTAGAAACATTTTCTCTGGACTCAAAAAGGGGCAGCAGTTGGGGGAAGTCCCTGTACCTTCTACTAAATTTTGCAGTGAACCTAAGAAAATCAAGTCTATTAAAATCAAAAGGTAATATGGGATTAGCACATTTTGTTTAATGTTTCTACTTCTGACATTGAATCAAGGAGCATAACTGTCAACTTCCGGTGGAGAATCCACCTCTTTCTAAACGTCCATTTCCTTAACTGTAAAATGAGGACAACACTCTCCCCTTCCTCACAGGCCCGCAGTGGGAATCAAACAAGCTGTGGTTTCTACAGCACTGGGCACAGTGGCTGCACATAGAGAGTGTTCAGTACTGGGAAGCTATCATTTTTGCAATCGTTCTTTTGACCTGAAGGAAAAAAAAATCTATTTCAAGTAACCCTGACTGCTTTTTGGATAGCACCAAGGAACTAGGCCTTGATTTAGGATAGAAAAGAAGATCATTTTGAGACATCAAATCTCCACCCTCAGAAGAAGTGAGCTGGTTACCTCTTGTCCTAAATCTCCCCAGCTGTGAAGGTCTCTTATTCCAGCCCCTTCCCCACCAAGGCACCTTCCTCTGTTCCCTACACCCTGAGGCACCAGGAGCATCTGATCTTTGGTGAGTGAGAAAATGGGCTGTCCTCTGAGTTAGGAAGTCCTTACGCTGACCAGGAGATGATTGGTCCTTCAATCTAAGTGCTTGTAACATGCAGTAACACTGTAGGGTGTCGAACAGCGGCCCTTCTTGTCTTCTCCGTATCCATCACCCGAAAGTCTCCTGCCCACGTTCAGGCAGCACAGCAAGCTGGGAACTTCAGGAGGCAGCGCTCATGTCTCCTTCCTTTGCATACCCAGAAGGTGTGCAAGAGAGGCTGTGGAGGGATACAGGAGTTCGGGGCATATAGCTTCCTTGATTCTCAGATTGCTGATGGGAAAAATGGAGTCGATAAAATCTCTGCCCTGAGAGTCTCCCAGAGTGGCCAAGAGCCTCGAGTGGGATACCTAGTTTGAAAACGCTTTGGATATTTCCAACTTCGAGAAAGCTGCTGACTGTAGAAGTTCAGTCTGAGAAGGAGAAAGGCCATGATGAGTGCTGAGTGCCTCACCATTGCAGGGTGCTGGGTACCTTGCCATTGTAGATACTGGTTGCCTTGCCAACATAAGGGTGCTTCATCATCATAGAGTGCTGGGTGCCTCACCTCCTAGAGTGCTGGCTGCCTCACCATTCTGGGGTGCTGGGTGCCTTGCCATCACCATCCTAGAGTGCTGGGTGCCTTATCATTGCAGGTTGCTAAGTGCCTTGACATCCTAGGGTGCTGGCTGCCTCACCATCACAGAGTGCTGGGTGCCTCACCGTCCTAGGGTGCTGGTGTCTCACCATCACTATTGAAGGGTGCTGGATGCCTCGTCATCATAAGGTGCTGGGTGCCTGGCCATTGTAGGGTTCTGGGTGTCTCACCGTCGTAGGGTGTCGCCATCTGCTTCTCCTTCCTCTTTTTGAGCATGAGTCTTTCTTTCAGTCCGAGCTCTTGTCCACATGCTCCTTGAGTCCCCCCGTTGGGCCAGCCTGCCCAGCTTGCTGCCTTGGAGGCCATGTTGGAGGACTCCCGGGTTCTCCTTATGAGTTAGTGCTGAGGGACTTACATCCAGGGGAAGAGAGGTGACTTGGACCGGGTCCCATGGCCTGAGAGTGGGTGGTGTTATTAGGGCTTGACCAGGGCCTCTGGGGTCCCAGACTGGCCTCCACCACTCAGATCCAGTCCTCACAGCCCGACGACCGTCTTGCCATGCCTCCAGCTTGCAACACCGTGAGTGCATTAATGAAACATTTTATTTCCTGATATGCAGCAGAGGGAGTATCTACAGGATACCTTCCAAAAAAAATGTTTTTACTCTCCAGCTGCAAAATACACAACATCCATTCTTGTCATCTTTGAATCTCTGGCAACAACTCAACACATTCTTATTTAGAACAATATAACAATCCGACTTCTGTTTTTGGCCCCTAAGTTCTTTTGTCTCTTCCAGCAAAGTGTGAAATATGCGTTTCCTGGCCATAGGACAACAGCTCCTGACAATGTAGGAATAATAACAAACATGAGCCTGAGCAGGTGGGGCATAGGCATCACAACCCCAGCTCCTTGCAAATCCTGCATCCAGGTTCCAAGGAGGATAAAAAATCAGGAGCTGTCAACAACTGCCTGGTAACCCTGGGTCGACACCACTTTCTAGTTATTTGCAATCAAGGATGGTATGATTCCAGAGGCTATCCCTGTCCAGCTCCCATCTTCCTCACTCCCTCTGATTTGTTATGTCACTTTGGCTTAAAGTCACTTGCCCTCTCTAGACCTCAGTTTTCTTATACATAAAATGAAGGGACACAAATAAAGAAGTAGCACAAAGGAGGGAGTACTAACCTATGTCTGGGTCATGTTTACTACCACTTGGAAAATGCCGGCACGTTGTAGATTTCAGCAGACTTTCACGAATGAATGAATGAATGAATGAGGGACATCTTTGAAGAGAATAACACACTGAAGCTGTATTTGAGGTTCAAAGTGGGTGGTGAGTGCTCAGGCAGAGGGGTCGCCTTGTGCAAAGCCTGATGACCTGCAGCAGCAGAGAAAACCTTCAGCAATGACTGTGCTTCCTGATGGCTGGAGCATAAGGTGTGAGGTAGGGGTTATGAAAGATAAAGCTGGAGATGCCAGCAGGAGCTGGATCATGGGAGGACTTAGATGCTTTGCTAAGAAGCTTGGACTTGGCCCTGAAGAAGACAGACATCACCAGAAGCTCTCCAAGGATTTCAATCCACACAATAATAATAATGATAAGAAAAAAAAACAACAACAAGTATACTAGTTATATTTGCTAAACATTTGGGAGCTCTGCCCTCATGAACAAAATGAGTGCCCTTATAAAAGAGGCCTGAAGGAGCCACCTAACCCTTTTGCCCTTCAACTACCTGAGGACACATAGAGGATGCCTTCTATGAAGAACATGTTTTTAACTGACATTGAAACTGCTGGCACTGTAATCTTGGACTTTCCAGCTTTCAGAACTGTGAGCAATGAACTTCTACTGTTTAGAAATTACCTAGTCTAAGGCATTTTTGTTATAGCAGCCAGAAGGAACCAAGACAGTTGCAAAGACATCTCTTGAGTTTTACTGCTTGCCAAAGCTGCTTCTTGGGCTGTGTTCCTGCTGAGAGTTCAAGAAGTCTTCCCTTTTCAAATTTCCTCTTTCCCCTTAGCACCCAGCTCTGCCTGATGTGTAGTTTTTGGTAATGGAGGCGAGGAGTGTAATTTGTCCTTGGAATGGACTCCCTACCTTACTGCAGCCTCAACTGGTAATCTAATAGAGAAGATGGCATAGTGACTGTCCCAGTGAAGTGGAGCAGTCACTCCAAACTCATCAGTTCTACTTTCTAAATAGCTTCAGACTCTATCTACTTCACACCCCCTCCAGTACTCCCCCAGGCCAAAGCCCTCACCCATTCTCTGAGTAGCCGCAGGCCTCCTAACTCCTTCTCTGCTTACACCGCCACCCTATCCCATCCCATTCACCCATCACCCCCACCTGTTTGCCACACAATAGCCTTTAGTGATGCTTTTAGAAAATAACTCGTTTCTCCAAAGAAGATACACAAGTGGCCAAAGAGCACATGAAAAAGTGTTCGACATCATTAGTCGTCAGGAAAATGCAAACCAGAAACAGTAATAAGCTGCCACTTCATACCCACGAAGATGGCTATAATGATAATAATAATTATCTAAAAGACGAGAAATGAAAAATAACAAGGGTTGTTGAGGATATGGAGCAACTGGAATCCTAATACGCTGCTGGGGGGACACAAAATGGTGAAGCTGCTATGAAAAATCGTTTGTTAGTTCCTCAAACTTTACACATAGAATTGCCATATGACCCAGTAATTCCCGCTACTAGGCATATATCCAGAAGAACTGAAAACAGGAGAACAAGTATTTTACATGAATGTTCAGAGCAGCTTTGTTCACTACAGCTAAGAGGTGGAAACAAGCTGAATGTCCATCAGAGGATAGATGGATAAACAAACTGTGGTAAATACACAAACACACAGTGAATGTGCAATGAAGTATGATTCAGCCATGAAAAGGATTGGTGAAGGAGGCACACATGTCTAAGTGAAAGAAGCTAGAAACAGGTCACAGATTGTATGATTCCATTGATATGAAATATCCAGAATAGGTGGGGGTGTGGGGGAGTGGGGAATGACAGCTTGGTATATTCGTGTATACGATGGGGTTTTATTCTGGGGTGATGAAAATGTTCTGGAAGATAGAGGTGATGATTGTGCAACATTGAGAATGAACAAAATTCCATGGAATTGTTCGCTTTTTAGTGGTTAATTTTATCCTATGTGAATTTCACCCCAATTTTTTTAAATGGGCAAAAAGTAGTGAGAAGGTTTGCAGGGAAAGGAGGGAGGATACTAATGGCTATAAATGTGAATCAGGTGATCGTAACATTTGGTCAAAATGGGGCTAATGTCCCATTGACTTAGAACAAAGCCAAACCTCGTGATGGCCTGTAAAGCCCTTCTTTGTCAGGTCCCCGCACCCGCTCTGAGCTCATGTTCTGCCGCTCTTCCCTCTCAGTCACTGCACTCCAGCCACCTGTCTGCTTCCTGTCCCGAGACAAAAGCGCATTCCAGCCCCAGGGCCTTTGCACTGGTTGCCCCCTTGGCCTGAAACACCATTTTCCCATCTAGCTGCCGAGCCTGCTCCCTCGCTTCATGTAGGTCTCTGCTCAAGCGTACCTTTTGTCTCGGAAGCTTTCTCTGAACACCTTATGTGAAATAGCATTTCCCCTGTCATTTTGCAGCCTTTCCCTGCCTTGTCTTCTTAATACCCATCCTAGTGTATATCTACGTGTCTTGTCTATTTCTCTCCATAAAATATGTTACAGAGTAAGAATTTGGTCTGCCTTGCTCACTGCTGTATCCTCAGCCCAGCAGTTCCTGTGCTTGGGAGACATTCATAAATATGTGTTGAATTGAAAAATTATATTATTCTGATGACCCAGGGTGGAACCTCTCATTAAGGTAGGTGCTCTGTTTGTTGTAAGAAAAGAACAAGATATGTGCTTTGGGACCATCTTTTTCTGAAGTTGTTCACAGAGGAGGCAGCATGATCTTGTGGTGTCATAAGGATGAAGTGAGGTAGCTCGTGCTAAACACCCAGGAATGTGGCTGGCACCTAAGTCAGCCTGGGAAGGAGTGATGATGTGGGAGGCCGGAGCTTGGTGGCTTTTTGGAGAAGATTCCCAGGATGGAAGGCGTATTGAAGGATGCCTCAGAAGCCTGGATTCCCACCCCAGCTTTTCTTAGCTTTGGGCCCCACTCATCTTCATGGTGAAGGTAGGCGTGTTATGAGCTGAATTGTGCATGCCCCTAAATTTGTACACTGAAGCCCTAATCCCAGTACCTCACAGTATGACTATATTTGGAGACAGAGCCTTTAAGGAGGTAATGAAGTTAAAATAAGGTTATTAGGATGGCCCTAAGGCAGTAGGACTGGTATTCTTCTAAGAAAAGGAAAGGTGGACCAGAGACAGCAGGGACAGGTATGCAGAGAGGAAAGCGCACATGAGGACACAGTGGGAAGGAGGCCACCCATAGGCCCAGGAGAGAGGCTTCAGGAGAAACCACCCCTGCTGACACCTTGACCTTGCACTTCCAGCCTCCAGAACTGGCAAAAATTAATTTCTGCTTCTTAAGCCACCCAGCCTGTGGTATTTTGCCAGCCTGTGGTATTTTGTAATGGCAGACTGAGCTGACACAGGGCTGGATAACAGGGTCTCAAGGCCTTCTCTGGTTTAACCTTCAAAGACTTCACCGTCAGCCCCCTGTGGGATGAGCCCCCAGCTCTGCTCTTACTGGCTGTGGGATTTGGGCCCATTTCTCAACATCCCAGATCTTTGCAGTCCCCATCTGACAACCAGGTGGGAGCTCCGTGTGTCCAGGTAGAGACCAAGGTCAAGTGTGGCCATACAGGTCAAGCGCCCGGCACGGCACAGGCACAGTGGGGCCCCACCAGCCCGTGGTGTCGCCTCACGCAGATGACTCAATCTCCCTGTGTGCAGCATCCTCATCTGTGTGGCAGCTATTTTAAGGATTAAGTGAGAGACTCTGTGGCTGGCAGGAGGTAAGTGCCCGATACATTTTAGCTATTATCAGTAGCAACATTCTGCTCCTTCTGCAGAAATTCAGCAGGAATGTCTATTGATTCTCAGTATGACATTCAATACCACGATGGCTCTTTTTTGAGCGCTTATTTTGTCCTAACACTTTACGTGAAGTACCATTCATGGTAAAATATATAAGTAAATAAAATACAAACAACAGGAAACACTTCTTTTTCATTGAGATATAGATATCTGTGTGTGTGTGTATATATATATATAGATATAGATATAAAACTTTTAAATTAATTATCTTTTAGTAAACAGTGTGCTCTGTGCAGAAGTTAATTTGGAGACCTCTCATGTATAATTGGCCCCCTCAACACATGTGGACCAAGCTGACTGTGCTGCTTCTGAGAATAAGTTTATGATGATTCAAAGTGTTTTGAGCTTTCTTGGTGCAGATCGTGTCTCCAACCCCGTGGAACGGTATATGACTGAATTTAAAACTGCATTTAAAATAAACAACAGCACACGGATTGTTAAGACAAAGAAACGTGACTTGAGGTCTTCATTCTGTCCCTCATGTGAACAGAGTTTTCGTTTGTGTTTAAAATTTAAAACAGTGGAACCGTGTGAGCTGAGAGGTGTACTATTTTTGTTTGGTAACTGCAATTGTTGTTGCTGTTGTTGTTGTTGAGACAGGATCTCACTCTGTTGCCCAGGCTGGAATGCAGTGGTGAAATCTTGGCTCATTGCAACCTCCGCCTCCTGGGCCCCAGTGGTCCTTCTGCCTCCGTCTCTAGAGTACCTGGGAGTACAAGTGCATGCCACCATGCCCAGCTAAATTTTTTGTAAAGACAGGGTTTTGCCATGTTGCTCAGGCTGGTCTCAAACTCCTGAGCTCAAGGAGATTGAGCGATCCGCCAGCCTTGGCCTCCCAAAGTCCTGGGATTACAGGCATGGGCCACTGTGCTGGCTCATTTTTTTGTATTGTTAATTGCCTACCTTAAGACTAAAGTACTGATTAAGAAAACATTGCTTGGGTACCCTATTTACCTTGATGTGATTGTGGTCTATTGCATGCTGGTATCAAAATACCTTATGTAACCTATAAGTATATACAACTACTATGTTCCCATGACATTTTTTAAAAATTAAAAAAAAAAAAACATTACTTATGCCGAAAATATTTTTGTTGTGTAGAGGAAGGGGTATTAAAAAATAATAAATTCCAGGTGTCAAATACATGAGTTAGGCCACCAAGCAAGAAGAGTACTTTTCAAATGCAAACCAGACCCTGCAACCCCCCTAAGCTTCAGGCTCCGACCCTGACACCTCACATGGATGTTCCCTGACCAAATGCTGCCTCATCCAGGGCCGTGGGCAGTTCTCAGGGCAGGCACAAGTGGAGGACCGGAATCTGGTGGTGGGCTGGTGACGTGCGGGGTTCTCGCAGCTGTGACACCGTGGACACAAGGTTCTAACATTAGATCCACCCCTGCCTTGCTGGGCAGCCTCAGACAAGCCCTCGCCCGTGGGGCCTCGGTTTCCTTTTCTTTACAGCAAAGCCTTAGCCTGGACAGTGTCCAAGGACCCTTTTATGCCCCGTGACTTGGCCTTTTTCGAGGCCTGATGTTAGTTCAGCCTAGGCTGGCAGAATTCATTTCTGGAAAGGAAGAAATAAAAATGCAAATTGTTTGTGATTCTAGAGAAAGTTAGACCAATCTCTTCCTTGTTTATGAACTTGCCTTTGTCAGCTTCCTCAGCCTGTCCACTGCTTCGGCACCAAAATAGAGCCCTAATTATCGGTAGGCAGCAATTGTTTCCTCCCCAGGAAAACACCTTTCTTTCTTTTTAAAACAGAAATCTGTATGGAGTGGAGAGAATGTGCACTTTTCTAACTAAGTAACATGGTTGTAATCTCTGCAATGTCAGAAAAACAATTCCCCAGTGCACTCCCCCTGAAGTCCCCTGGCCTGCAGGGGTAGAGCTTACAAGAGTAGGGTCAGTCAGGTATTCAGGAAAGAGCTTGATGCTGGAGTCAGACCTGGGTACCAATGCTGGCTTTGTGCCAGTCATTCCACATTCTGAATTTCATCATCTTTCAAACAGAGATGATGGTTCCTGCTTATCCTAACTTTCAGAATGCACTGAGAAGCACAGTTCCAAATGCACAGGGCACATTGTTTCAGCTCAGTCAGAGCTTGGAGATTTGGAGATAAATGGGATGGAGCCCCTGGACCCCAGGGGTGACTCCTCCTTCTTCTTGCCTGGCTGTTGTGGGAGAATTGAGAAGAAGGAGCCCTCACTGCAAGAGGAAGGAAGATTTGGGGGGTGGGTGGGCAAACGTTGGTGGGATCTTGGTAAATAAAGAGAGCATGGCAGGTGGAAGGACTGCTGTGAGTGAAGGTTTTGGGAAAGAGGATGCATGGTCTGCTGAGCAGAGCTTGGGCTAGAGAGGAGGCGAGAAGCAGATGAAGTTGGAAGGTGTGCTGAGTGGACTGGCTTGGGTGATGAAGTGGAGTGGGGTGGGAGGCTGGTCCAAGCAGGAGGAACTGCTTGAGCAAAGGTAAGAGGCAGGGGTTTGGTATAGGATCCTGCAACCTGCACAGCCACGAGCTACGCTTTAAATCTTCAGAATGGATTGTCTATCTCTGTCTGAATTTGCTGAGGGAAACAGAAAGAGGAGGGATAAAGAATTCTTTTTGCATGTTCCTATGACATCCTCAGCGCCAGAAGCTGTCACTGAGCTGATGCATTATCTCACCTACTCTTTAAAGTAACATGTAGTTACAACAATTTACATTTTACAGAAAACAGAAACTCGAAGAGTTAAAGATCAGCCCAAGTTCACATAGATAGAAACAAGGTGAAGAGCCTTTAGTCAACTTGGGAAATGGTCAGTCAGTTGGCATCTTTAGCAATCAGACTTTTTAATTGCTAGCAACTAAAGCAGTGCTGCCAATATGAACAGAAAGGGGTGATGTGATTTGGCTTTGTCCCCATCAAATCTCATCTTGAATTGTAGCTCCCATGATCCCCGTGTGTTGTAGGAGGGACCCAGTGGGAGGTAATGGAATCACGGGGGCAGGTTTTACCCCCATGCTGTCCTCATGATAGTAAATAAGACTCACGAGATCTGATGGTTTTATAAAGGGCAGTTCCCCTGCACACGCTTTCTTGCCTGCCACCATGTAAGACGTGCTTTTGCTCCTCCTTTGCTTTATCCCGTGATGGTAAGTTTCCTGAGTCCTCCCCAGCCATGCTGAATTTCAGTCAATTAAACCTCTTTCCTTTACAGATCACTCAGTCTCAGGTATGTCTTTATTAGTAGTTTGAAAAGGGACTGATACAGGGGCTGATTTAAAGGGTGGCTCAAGGAGTCCAGGAGGGCTAAGCACAAGGCCTAGGACAAATATCAAATGGCAGGAGGGTGCAGGGAGAACGTGAATGCCTCTGCCATTGAACACTAGATGCTTTTACTGGCTCCACTGGTGTGTGTAGCCTTGGATACTGGACTCTGGACATGGCCATGGTTACCTGTTAAGTGGCCACTCCTGGCCCAGGAGCTCCAACTGCTGAAGCTACTGCTTTCCTCACCCCCTGCCTAGCACGAGGGAGTGGCCTCCCACTCCAGATCACCAGCCCTGGATCAAATTGAGGCAGTTGCAACCGATGGGTAGAGCGAAGGATATGAGTTTTTGCTCTGGCCGGAGGCAGGCAGCAACATCATGACTGCTCATTTTCAGCTTGTATTGTAGGAGGCAGGCAGATGCTGCCTCCCACCAAGACCCAGGGTGGCCAATACCCCATACACAGAGAAGAGGTTCAGACTTTTCTCCTGTCAATGAGAATGACAAGTATCCACTCAACACCATTACTAGGTACACATTTTGTGTGAGGCTTGACTATTGGGGTCCCAAAGAAGAAGAAGATGGCCTTTCCATCATGGAATAAGGCCTAATTTCAGAGGCCAGAATGTGGGTTCCAAACCCAGCTTTCCCTCATTTGATCCTCAAACATCCCATCAAGGGGACCTGGACAGGACTCATCAGACTTGTGTTACAGTTGAAGAAACAGAGGTCCAGCGTGCGGAAGTGCCTTGTCCATGGTCACGGAGGTCATGAGTGCAAACTGGTCTTGCATCCGGAGGAATTTGGATTCTAACTCAAGTCTTTCTCTGCTGCATGGAGACCAGGGCACTGAGGGAAATAGGCCTTTCTCAGAACCAGATCTGTCTGTCTGACACTCGATCTGGGCTGGGGAGGAGGGGGGCAGGAATGAGCGCTGCATCCCAGGGGAAGGGCTGGTGAATGTTCTGTGCGTTGATCGTGCCTGCACTGAATCCCCTCCTGTCTGTGCTTCTCCCAGGAGGAGGTGTGTGGGAGGGCAGTGCACTGCTGGCAGAATTCAAGAATGCCCATTCTTTCAGTAGGAAGGCCAGCAGATCACAGCTTGTGTGTCGTTGGTCTCTGTGGGGAGTTTGAAGTGCAGTCCTTAGAGACCATGGCCGGCAGCATCTTTGGCATTTCAGGGCCTCTGCTGACTCTGGGTTCAAACCACAAAGGCTCTGCCCGAAAGCATAGGGGCAGGGCCACAGGCTGGCCTGGTTGGTAGCCTGGGCAGTGGTCAGTCTACCAAGGTTGTCTGAATACAGTGGGAGGGTTCTGAGCCCTGGACCTTCAGCCCTGGGAAGAAAGTGAGTGTTCTGGCCAAGGAGTGGCCACCCCACAGCTGGCCTTGTCTGCTTACCTGCCTGAACCATAAAGAAACTCCTGGGATACTTTGGGCTGTGAGCCTGGAGAGACATTCTGGTCTTAGAGGAAGCGCATTGAACCTGGAGTCACAAGACACAGTCACAGTCCCAGATCTACCGGAGCACAGATGTGTAGCGCTGGGCAAGTCACTTAACTGATCTAAGCCTCAATTTTCTTTCCCCTCAACTGGGGTAAAAGTATTGTGGGAAATAACAGAGCTTAAAGTGTGAAGGTGCCACAGTGCATGGCACATCATCGATCCTCAATAAGTATATGTGGAATGAGTGGATGGCGGAATGAATCAACTTAAAACTGCCCCAGGGTCCTAGGAAGGAGTGTGTACCTTTGGAAAGCAGTGGCTGGGTGGATGGAATCAAAGGCTTTATGTTTCGGGTTTTGAGAGCCCTGAAGTATCATGTCCAATGCATCATTGTGAAGGTGGAGAAACGAAGGCCTGGAGATAGAAAAGGACTTTCTCAAGGTCACATGGTGACTGACAGCACTAAGGACATTTCACTGAGACCCATCTCCTGCCCCAAGTCGCTTCTTAGCCTCTCTGCAGTCACTCCAGCTTTCAAACACACAATGGAGGCCAGAGGTAAAAAGAGTGACATGGAACGGTGATCTCCATCATTTCACGTCATTTCAGACTAATCAGACTTGGGTTTCAGTTCCTAGCTGGGTGACTGTGTGGAAGCCGCCTAGCTTTCTGAGCCTCAGTTTCCCTTATCTATAAATCGAGAGGATCATGCAACCCTCTGTGAAGATTAAATGCCTGGTCTGGAAGTGTGGGGACGGAGCCCTAAATGTGGGTGAATCGGACAGGATCAGAACGCACTTCTCCCCTGCTGGGGGCTGTCGTCAGTGAAGACTTGCAGGGAGAGTGCCTGGGCGGGCACAGAGGAGGACAGGATGCCAGCCTCTCTTCCCCCAGGCCAGGAGGAAGAAGGTAAGACTCAGAATGGCGAGGCAGGAGGCACAAAGCCCGCCTGGCCTGAAGGTCATCTGCTTCTGACCCTTGGTGTGAGCCCGGGCAAGTAACTGCTCTTCTCTGACCTGGGCACTGCCATCTCTAAAATGAGAGTGTTTGCTTAGATGGTTTTTAAGGACGCTTCCATCTCTGATGTTTAAACCTTCTTTAGATGCATTAATTCCAAAACTCCTGGCACTCTTTCCAGGGGCCACATTTCCTACTCGGTCAGTTTTAAAATAATGACTAGGGAGCTCATTAGCACTCTCTGCCCATGCAGGCAGCTCCTGGGGGGGACACATTTTCTGCACTTGTGCATGTGCCAACTTTCCAATATTTCATGTTCTCAAATAATAATAACTGTTATTTCTACTAGACGGTTCCCTCACAAAGACTTCTCTGTGCCAAGATGCCTGGGGCTGGGGTCTGGGCACACAGCTTTGGCAATCTCCTCCCTCTGAGAATGTGCCTACACCTGCAAGACAATTAACCAAGTCATTTAGGTGAAAAACCCACCGCTTCACACCTGAAATATGCTAATAATTGAGAAGAACAATCTGTGGGAGTGCTTCTGACATTAATTATCCAAATAGTCACCTTGGATCTTCACTCAGCATCTCCTGAAGTTGCCTCGCTGGAGTGAGAGTTTTCCCAAAAGCAATGTACGGGGCTTCTAAACCTTCCCTTGGCTGGATAGAGAGGGCGGGACCGGCGCTGTGGGCTCCCAGGCAGTCTCCTGGGTCGCATCTCAGGCAATGTGGTTTAATCCCACTCTGCACCCATATCTGAGGTCCCTTTCTTCCTCTGGGCCAGTATGATATGCCTCTGTGAGTGAAGGGACTGAAATTCCTTACAGTTCACAGGACACTACCGTGCATGGCTCCCCTGGATGCTCTCCCTGTCCCTGGAAAGTGGGTACCATCCTACAGCCAGAAAAGACTAAAGCTCCTCATGTGAGGCTCTCTAAGGTCCCATGGTCAAGGGGGTATCTGCCATTTGCAGGGCTCCAGATGGGGCCTCTCACCCTGCGTCATGACCTCCAGCTCTTCAGAGCACCCCTTGGGCTCGGTGCCGGGGGCTGGGCAGGGGTGCAACCTGCCTGCAAATGCATGAGGAGAAGATGCCTGTGCAGTGGCTTGCTTTGTCCCCCTTTGACTTCCATGTTGACACAGCCCAGAGACCCAGTCACGGAGCAGCCCTGTGGTCCACAGAGAGCGGTGGGAGGAGGAGAGGCCTGTGGTCCCTGACACAGGCGAGGATGAAAGGGAGCTAGTGAGCCAGGCTGTCCTCTCTGACCCAGCCAGAAGAGGCATCCCGTCCATCAGCCCTGGTAGTGGCACGCACCTGGCGCATGTACCTTGGGCAGGACAGGCATACAGGAGGACACCTGTACTGAAGCCAAGAGGACCTGGGGCAAGCCCTGCTTTGTCCCTTCTGCCTGTGCCATGCTGGCTTTGTCACCCCATCCCTCCAAACCTCAGTCCCCACCTCTGCAAAACAAAGGCTCTGACACCTCCCTGGAAAGCCTATTGTTGGATGTGAAGAAGGACCCACTCAGAACCCAGCACATGTGCACGATCATTTCTCCCTCTCCGGTTCTGAACCATGAGTCCCCATGAAGAGATGCCGAACCCCAGCAAAACTGGTATCTGCCGGTCCGTTTCCAGGTGACCTCCTGTAACCCCTTCAGCCCTGGGCAGGTCAGGTGACCTGTGACCCTGAGGTGTTGACAGAATCTCTGACCTCTGGGAAGGAGCAGGTCACTTTACCGAGTTTGTGCAAATAGATAAAGAACAAAGTGGCCCATAAATCAGGGCAACAGGAAAAACAAATAATTCTCTCCCCCCTTGGGAAAGAAGCCGCAGCAGTGTGGGTGGAGTGGGGGGTGAGGGGAATGCTGTCCAGGTGCCCTCGGGGGTTTCTCCTGATTCTGCTGAGCTGCTGCCCACCTAGATGGAGGTGGAGACGGGCAACCTTGGGAAGGGGACTGTGCCAGGCAGAGGCAGGGCTGTGGGTCCTATCCTGGCAAGGCCCTGGTGAATTATTCCTCGACCGCAGAGGACTGGAGACGTTGGGGACCTCGAGGTCTCTTCCTGCAACCTGGCCCCTGAGAGAAGGCTACCGCCTGGGGTTCGGGGAGCGGAAGTCCCTTCTGTGGGTGGCATTGCTACTTATTCCACCTAATGGTGGTGCAGAGCAAGCGAGGATGGGGCCTCACCAGGCTGGGTCTTGAACAAACCACTGCTGTGCAGTCTTAGGCTCCCAGCACTGCAAGCCTCAGTTTCCCCAGGTATAAATGGGAGGTTGTTCCTGTCCTGCCCAGTCTCCGGCATGTGGTGAGGGTGACGGTGCACGTGCAACTACACATGGAGTGGCCCAGTGTCCTCACAGGGCTGGGTTCCAACTGTGGCGCCATCTCAGGGGGAGTGTGTGCAAGGGATCACACCTGTCAGGCCTCAATTTCCTTTTCTGTGAGCGAAGGATGGTGTTAGTACCTGCCCCTTGGAATTACTGGCAAGATTAAAGGACACAGGAAGACACCAGGCATATACACTAGGTGTTCACTAAAAAAATTTCTTTCTACCCTTGTAATATTGAAAACACACCCTCTGGCCAGGTGCGGTGGCTCACACCTGTAATCCTAGCCCTTTGGGAGTCTGAGGCAGGTGGATTACTTGCAGTCAGGCGTTAGAAATCAGCCTGGCCAACATGGTAAAACCCCGTCTCTACTAAAAATATCTTTTTTAATTAGCTGGGCGTGGTGGTGGGCACCTGTAATCCCAGGTACTCAGGAGGCTGAGGCAGGAGAATCCCTTGAACCTGGGAGGCAGAGGTTGCAGTGAGCTGAGATTGCACCATTGCACTCCAGCCTGGGCAATAAGAGCAAAACTCCATCTCAAAAAAAAAAAAAAAAAAAAGAAAAGGAAAGAAAAGGAAAGAAAAGAAAATCCACCCTCCTTCCCTAGACATGGCTACACTTCAGGGTCAGATATGGGGATTCATTGAAAGGTAAAGTCCAAGTGTGGAGAAGCCCACATGGCCCACACCGCCCTGCCCAGGCCTGACCCTTGGGCCCTCAGTCCACCTTACACGTCCTGCTCCTTCCCACCCACCTCCCTGCTGCTTCTTGAAAGCCACCCATGCCCCACTCAGGGCCCTGTACTGGCTCTTCCTGGGGTGACCAAGGAACAGCAGCACCCCTAGGACTGCGGGGTGCCCAGGATGTGGGGTTTCTAGGGCTGACATCGGGATAGTCCTGGCAAACCTGCGTTTCTCTGGGCAGGAAAGGCCCTTCCTCCAGCATCCACACGGCCACTTCCTCATCTCTGCTCAGCCCCTGCTGACACCACATGTGAAGCGGCACCCCTCTCATTCCCCTTCCTTTTTCTCCAGAGCTCTTATCGGCATCTGGGAGGTGGCATTTGTCGTTGTTTATGTCCCTCCCCTCTAGAGTGTAATCTCCACATGAGCGGGGAATTTGGTTTTGTTTTCATTTGTAGATAATGTCACCTCGAAGCCTCCAAATAACCCCAGGAGGTAGGCACTGTCGCCAACTTACTTTACAGAAAGAGAAACTGAGGCTTGTTGGGGGCTCAAACGCTCGCCCACACGCTCACAGTGATGGAACCAGGGTCCGAGCCATGCGGCCCCATCCCATTTCTGCTTTTGTTTTTGTTTTTACTTTTGTTTCTTCTGCTGCTGTCTCCCCCGGAGCCTGGAATCGAACTTGGCAGGTAGTAGGCCCAGATCCATTTTTGCCAAGTGAATGAATAAATGAATGAGTCTATGGTTTTTGGACTTAGATAAAAGTGGAGAAAAGACCAAATGTATTGCTTTTTAAAATGAGGATTAAAAATAAAAGTTTATGGCTGTTCTGTGTTGACTGATGAGGTGTGCAAAGCAGGAAGCAGGGTTAGAAACTTGGGCTGGAACAAGAGAGACGGAGAAAGTGTAGCAAGACTTCAAAGCACCAACAGTCTCTCTTAGGCTGTGTCTAAACAAGTGAGGCCCAGAAGTGGGGCAATTAATCAGGTAATTCCAGCCCCCTTCCACCCAATGGCCTCAATTATCTGGCTACTTGAAAACTACCCGTTTTATGGGTAATGAGTGTTAATAGGCTATTGTCCGGAAACAGCCCGCCCCCACTCTGCTCCTTGGCATTTGAGAGGCCCCAGGCAGCAAGAAAGATTCGGCTGACCTCTCTGCTGCTCTCTCTCTGCATCTGGAATAAGGGACAGAAATGCCTTCTAAGGCAGGCTGCTGTCAGAAGCCGGAAGAGTACATGTCCACGGTCTGGAATCCTGGCTGTGGTGCTCCGCACACCTCTGTTTCATTCTGGTCTCTTTCCACCGGGCTAAACCCTCACCACCATGCTGCCTGCCCTCCAGACCTCCAGGCTGGCCTCACCTCTTCAGTTCTGCAAACTCTTGGAGGACAAACGGAAGAGAAGTTGCTTTCAAGCACTCCCCAGTTCTGAAACCAAAGACAGGGAACTCTCATCACTGACCCCCTATTGCTGAGCCCTTTAAAAGCACGGTCTCATCTAATCCTCACAAATCCTGCAGGGAGGGTCCTGTGATGATCCCATTTCACAGACAGATAGACTGAGGTTCAGAGGCTTAACAAGCAAGTCTAAAGCTAGATAGGAAGTAAGTGTCAGAGCTGGGGCCCAGACTCCAGGGTATGGAGTCATCATAATTTTGTACTTCTGGGAACCAAAGTTATGGAAACAGCTTTTTCAGAGCTAGAAAGTCTTGAGAGATCTTGGAATCCAAACCCTTATTTTAGAGATGGGAAGACTGAAGGTGAGGAGTGGAAATGGTGGTGGAAGCATAAGCGGGTGATGATAACATCACAACAGTGACATATGGCACGTGATGCCTGTGTGCTGAGCCGGGGCACCGCACTTGAGACTGAGATGGCAGGATGGGCCTCCATCTCCCCACCCACCCCGGCGCCCTGCCAGCCCCCACTCCACCCTTGCCTGAGGCTCCAGACTTGCTTACAGCCAGCTGCCAGGCTGGAGCACTGACGTGTGGTGCCTCCCGCTGCAGCCAGGCTCTGTCCCCAGAGCAGGCAGGCCCAGCCTTCTGTCCACCTCCAGCCCAACTCTCCTCTGGCTTTGAAATCCTGATGCTGAAGGAGGACTAAGGTGGGAGGATTCCCAAGCGGGCCGAGGTCTGATCAGGTACCCAAAGCCCTCCTGGCCTTTCTTGGGTGTGTGGCCTCCGTGGCCTCAAGCAGCAAAATCCTGGTGGCATCCTCCTGGAGTCCTCCCAGACACCCCTGCTACCGCCCCTTCCATTTCTCTTTGAGAGGTGATGGAGGGAAGTCAGGGCCCTGCGTGGTGGAAGTGCTGCTGCCTCTAGGAATAGCTGAGCACGGTGCTCCCAAGGAGCTGTGAGGAGCTCACCCGGGCTTCCTCCTGGCGACCAGTCCCGCCCAGCCTCAGGCCCAGCCCCTACCTGGGAAGCGTTCCTTAAGGCTTCTCCCACCTCTGGAACCCAGCAGGCCCGGCTACCCAGCCAGCCGATGCCTTAGGGTCTTGGTACCCAACCCAGGGCAGGCTTAGGTGCCTGTCAGCGCTGCACGGCCAGCTCCTTCCTCCCTGTTAGGAGCTTCTCTGGGGCATGGTGACTGCACTTTCTGGCCTTTCCTTACTGGACGAGGTCCCTGCAGGCAGGGCCGTGGCATTTTCATCTCAGCGAACTGAGCACTCTGCACAGGGTTTCTCCCCAGTCACACAGGTCTTAGTGGTGTGGACTGGGCGAGGCGAGGGGACATGGCCACGTGGGCTTATTTTCCCGCTGTGTGCTCCTCCGCCAACTAGACTCAGGCTCCCTGGACTGGTCACCCTGGGTCAGGGTGGCGGAAGGCACTGAGGGCACAGTCAGCTCAGGTTTGGGGGTGTGACAGGTGGAAGGACGTGCTGGGAGGGCCGTTGTGATCTTCACTGGGTGCTTCCAATTCCGTGTCCCCCATCTTAAAGTCACTGAGAAGCCCCTGCCTTCCTGGGAAGATGAGGTGCAGACTGGGGTTTCATCTGGGGCAGCAGCAGCCTGAAGGCACCCTAGTGAGGCCACCAGCTCTGGCTGGCACCTGGTTCTGTAGCCCAAAGCCCACACCCAGGCCTGGCTCCTCTCCCCTTGCTGCCTGGCCCAGAGGCACGTGGGAGCTTCCCGCCTGGCTGGGGTGGTCTCTGCGCTGCTGCTGATGTCGCACAGGGCTGATGAGAGCTGCAAGACGGGAGCTGCAGGCAGTACCTGGAGGAAAGGCTCCTTCCCGCCGAGGGACAAGCTTCACTCTCCAGACAGGCTGGACTCAGAGCCCCCTGGCTCTGGCTTCGTCCTGTTCCAGGGTTCAGAGGGCTCAGCTCCATTGCTGAGGAAAGCTCCCCGGGGCCCAGGTCTGGGGTAGACAGAGCTGACGGGGTGTGGAGGAGACCCAGGGTGGGGACTGGGGCTGCTGTCGAAATGAGGGACCTTTCTGAGCCTCAGAAAATGGAGCTGCTAAAGCCCAGGACGTACCCCATGCCTTCCTCAGGGAGAGCAGGCGACGGGCAGGCAGAGTGACAGGACTGCCTTCCAGAGCCCCCAGGCCATGGTAGGCTCTCCATAAAGGCCAGCGCCTTTCTCCTTCCCTTCTCTGCCTCACTCGGAGAGAGGATCCCTGAGCTGAAAGGTATGGGTGTGAGGCCGTCCCTCATGTGTGATCAGTAAAGACCTTCCGGTTTGCCAAAGAGCAGCCTGTGCCTTCGTTCCTTCCTGCCTCACAGCAGCCTAGTGGGCTGGCCAGGGCAGTGGGAGGATTGAAGTCCAGGACAGCATGTGACTTTGCCGAGTCACCCAGCAGGACACAGTGACAGACAAGGACTCCCTGCCATCCACCGCACAAGCCTTGAGAGTCCCAGTCCCGGCCTCTCTGCAGGCTCTCTAGCACCCTCCCCGGGTTCTCACGTGGCCACCTCAGTTTCCCCTCTGGACTAGCCAACCCTTTCACCTTTCTGGGTGCTCACCCTGGTTAACAGGGGCTGGAACCCAGATCTCTTAACTGTGGATCAGGCCTCATCCCACAGAGCCATGACTGACAGGCTCAGCGGACCAGGCTGTGTTCCCAATCTTTGGGAAGGAAAGAATGTGGCCTTGAAACTCCTGGGCCTTTTCACCCAAGTTGTGTAAAACTTGGGGGCTACCTCAAATCTGCAGGACCTAGAAGATGTCAGTCCCCACTCTGGGCCCCAGATCCCACCTTGAAAGCGGAGGTGGGGCTGGATGAGCCATGGGGAGCTTCCCTCCAACATCTTGACTGCATTCCACCTGCGTCCGGAGGCAAACAGTAATTACGGTCAATCACAAGCAGGTTCCAACATCCCTTCAGAGCCCGCTGAGCCAGCGGCTGGTGGGCAGACTGCCCGAGCATGAGGAGGGAAAGGAGTCAGGCTCAGCATGGAGAAACAGCCCCTGGAGGAGCCGGGCCAGGCGGCAGGGAGGCATGAGCTTCCACCTAAGGGGCCCTTCTCAAAGCAAATCCTTAGGGGCTGGGGCAGAGGGGCATTCTCCAGTCTGCTTCTGCCTATTGTCCAGGGTAAGGGTCCAGAAAGGTGAAAGCGTTGGCTAGTCCAGAGGGGAAACTGAGGCAGCTGCATAAGAACCCTGGGAGGGTGCTGGAGAGGCCTGCAGGGAGGGCAGGACTGGGAGTCTCAGGGTTCATGTGGTGGATGGTGGGGAGTCCTTGCCACTCTTTGCATCCTCAAGAGTAGGAAGGGAAATGGCCCTGCTGCTGACCTCAGGGGCTGCCGTGAGTATCAAATGAGGTCCTGAATGAGATGGCTCCATGGAGCGGCCCTCCAGCTCTCTCTGCCACACACTCCTCCCTGCTCTGCTGACCCTCACAGTCAGCCTGCCTTCCGGGATGTACTCTGGGTGTCCCTTGGCTCACTGTAGAGCCTCTGCCTTCCTCTCAAAAAGCCCTTTCTCTCTCGGCCTCACCTGTTAAAATGCTGCTTATTCTTTAAAACCCAGTTGCAAGCAAATAACTAATATACACCACATCGTAGGTGTACCTCATAGGGGTGAGTTAAGGAAGCCAGATATGAAAGCAAGCATACACTGTGTGATTCCAGCTATAGGAAGTTTGAGAACAGCTACGGTTGACCCATGGGGAATGGACATCAGAGCAGAGGTTTGCCCTGGGTGAGGTGGGGTGGCTGGAAGGGGGCTTGCAGGAACTTCCTAGGGTGGTGGAAATGTCCTTCACCTTCATGAGGATGGTGGTTACGTAGAGAGATGTTTTTCAAACTATAGAAACTAGACACTGAAATTCTGTACGTTTTATAGTCTAGAAATTATACCTCAGTAAAAACAAGTTATGCATAACTTATAACAATGAAAAAGTAGAAAAAACCCAAATATTCATCAATAGAGGAATGCATACATAAAATATGTCATATCCATACAATGGAATATTTTTCAGCAATACAAAGAAATAAAGTGCTAATACATGCTGCACTATGGATGGACCTTTAAAACATCACGCTAAGTGAAAGAAGCCAGCCGCGGAAGACCACGTGGGGTATGATCTCATTCACATGGAATGTCCAGAACAGGCAAAACCAAAAAGACAAAAAGTAGGTCAGGGGTTGCTTAGGGCTAGGGGAGCCAGGTAGTGACTGCTAAGTGGTATGGGGTGTCTCTGGGGGAGATGAAAATGCTCTAAAGTGGATTGTGGTAATGGATGCACAACTCAGTGAATAGACTAAAAACCAGTGAACCGAACATTCTAAATGGGTGAAACGTATGGAAGGTACATAATCATGCAACAGAGCTGTTAAAAAATGATGCTGCTGGGTGCGGTGGCTCACGCCTGTAATCCCAGCACTTTGGGAGGCAGAGGCGGGTAGATCATGAGGTCAGAAGATCGAGACCATCCTTGGCAACATGGTGAAACCCCATCTCTACTAAAAATACAAAAATTAACTGGATGTGGTGGCGCATGCCTGTAATCTCAGCTACTCGGGAGGCTGAGGCACGAGAATCGCTTGAACCCAGGAGGTGGAGGTTGCAGGGAGCCGAGATCGTGCCACTGCACTCCAGCCTGGTGACAGAGTGAGACTCCGTCTAAAAAAAAATAAATAAAAGGCCAAATTAAAAAAATCATTTAGTCATCAATAATTAATCTTTTGATTTTTTCCAATAAAATTAAAAATGGTCAATTGCTAGCACCTCCCAATTTACCTGCCATTTAGTTCCGATCCCGTTTCGTAGGATGCTCACAAACAAATCCGTGGGGGAGAAAGATACGCTAAGTGGGTTATGGCCCAGGCGGACTGACACTGGGTTCAGACCCCAGCTCTCCAAGTCATCAGCCTCTGAACTTCATTTTTCTCATCTGTAATGATGATTTTCATCTACCGTGAATAATGTGTGTGAAGGATCTGCTGTGAAATCAGCACTCAATCAGAAGTGTTATTACTGTCCATTTTACAGAAGGAGAAGCAAGGGGCTGGAACGAAGGAAGCATGTGGCCTGAGAGACCAGAGCTGGAGAGTGGAGGTGCCTGGACTAGAACTCAGGCCACTGGGCAGGGCTCCATCCATACCGGCTTACTTACGGAGTGGCCCACGTTCCAGCCACAGTGACCAAGGTGGCTCTGGTCACACAAGAGATGCTCAAAATACTCTTGCCTTGAATTTAATACAGCTCAACAGAGAAGCTACAGAATCAGAGGAGTTAAATAAAACCCCTTAGAACGCACCCAATTTCTAGTTCTATGTCTGTGGTGTTGAAAATCCAATCCCAGAGTCTCAGAGCTCCCGTGTACTGCAAACCATCCTTGCTAGGTGCTATACTCTAAATGTTTGTGTCCCCTTCCAAAATTCTTATGTTGAAATCCTCACCTCCAAGATGATGGTATCAGGAGGTGGACCATGGAGAGGGGCTTAGGGCATGAGGGCAGAGTCCTCATGCATGGGATTAGTGTCTTTGTAAAAGAGGCCCGAAAGGTCTTTCTTGCTCCTTCCATCTTGTGAGGACACAGAGAGAAGATGGCCATCCATGAACCAGGAAGCAGCCCTCAACAGACACCAAACCTGCCAGTGCCTAGCTCTTGGACTTCCCAGCCTCCAGAACTGTGAGAAATAAATGCTCATTGCGAAAACCACTAAGTCTATGGTGCTTTTGTTATAGCACCTGACAAAGACACTGAACTATAACTGAAGATATACACTACTGTAGTGCTGTCTACAGGGCAAGTTATCGAGGTAAAAGGTCTTACATCAGACATAATAAAGGGGGACATGTCTTACTACTAGCAAAAAATTAAAACAAAGAAAGAGGAATGGCAAACTGCAAGCAGGGACAGAGAAAGACCACACATTTGTTAGATTGTGTGAATATTTGCTTCATGGGTATATACGAGAAAGAGGTCAGCGCAGCCTCTTCCAGTTCTAGTCAAGCAGAAACCAGAGGTGATAGGAGAGCAGGGGAATTGCATTCTATGTACACAGTTTAATCCCTCCAATCACACCCAGACATTCTAGTATGTCTGATGAAAACATGGCATGAACGCAAGAAGGTGAGGAGCATGCCCGCAGTGTGACTGTGTGACCGTAGAGGGTGGGGGCTTGGAGCTTTTCTCCAGAAGAAACAAGTGCAAACATTTCATCCCTGTCTGTTTCCTCTGGAGTCTTTGAACACTAAATCCATGCAGCTTCAGAGGGGAGCATTCATTTCAACATTCCCTTTTTGCGTGTTGACATTGCAGATAAGGCCATTTCATCATACGCCTAATTCCTGTGGCTTCCTGCGCCCCTGCCCTCTCCCGCTGAACAGCTGGTGGGGCCGTGGTGCTCACACTAGCCTACACTGTTGCCCAATCCTACTGGCCAATTATTTAATTTTCTGACCTGAGTAGGCAATACAGGGAAAAGGATAGCCGAGTCCCCTTTGATCACCTCTCCAGCCAGGTTTGGTGTATGTTTTGTCGGAGAGGACAGAGTGGTGGAAGAAAGCCATTTGTTTGCTTGACCCACGTTATTGAAACCTGCACGTCCACCAGTACTTTTTCTGCATGTATGGTAAAATATACACAAATAAAACTTACCATCTTAACCATTTTTAAGTGTTCAATTCAGTGGCATGAAGTACATTCACATGGTGCAACCATCACTGACATCCATCCACAGAATCTTTTCATTGTCCCCAATTAAAACTCTGTACTCATGAAACGGTAACTCCTCATCCCCCACCCAGCCCCTGGAAGCCCCACTCTGCTTTCTGTCTCTACAAGTCTAAGTACTTCCTATAAGTGGAATTGTTCAATATTTGTCTTTTTGTCTCTGGCTTATTTTACTTAGCATAATATCTTTAAGCTTCATCCATGTTGTACTATGTGTCAGAATTTTGCTCCTTTTAAAGGTGGGATTATACTTCATTATATTCAATATCACTTTTTGTTTGATCACTGGCATGGTTTTCCATCCAGTATCTGTCTGGCACTATTCTAGGCACTTTGGTGTAAGGGTGAAGAAACGACAAGAGTGACAGATGTCGCATTTTCATACAGGCAGCAAGCCTATATGTAGGTGAAATAGTTAGGGAGTCAATCAGTGGCCGCCAAACCGTGGTGGTCATTGGGTTAGTGGAAAAGGCATTTCCAAGGACAGGTCTGATCAGAGGTTTGGGAGGTGACTTGAAACATACAAAGCTTGCTATGTGTCTGCGGATCCTCCCTTGTAAATTGCTCTTTTCTACATTTGTGTGCTTAGCAGGCGGAGATAACACGCTTTAACTGTGATGTGTCTATTTCCTCTCTATGTCTAAGCAGGGTTTTTTTTTTTTTTTTTTTTTTTTGAGATGGAGTCTCACTCTGTCACCCAGGCTGGAGTGCAGTGGTGTGATCTTGGCTCACCGCAACTTCCGCATCCTGGGTTCAAGAGATTCTCCTGCCTCAGCCTCCTGAGCAGCTGGAATGACAGGCGCATGCCACCATGCCCAGCTAATGTTTGTATTTTTAGTAGAGACGGGGTTTCACCATGTTGGTCAGGCTGGTCTAGAACTCCTGACCTTGTCATCCTCCCACCTCAGCCTCCCAAAGTGCTGAGATTACAGGCATGCGCCACCGTGCCGGGCCTCTAAGCAATGTTATTTGTTTACTTACCTGGTACCATGCTGTTGATGCCCCAATGTCATTATGGACTCTTCTTATTATTTGCTAATTTTTTATTTTTCTCATCACCACAAGTGCCTTTTGGAATGAAGCAAAGTATAAAAAGTATACCTGTCTGTCATTAATCTGTCAATTTACTTTCTTTTTGTTTTGAATTATTGACACATCTCACCCAACTTTTCCTCCCCAATCCTGCCTTCATCTCTCTCCTGCCTCTTCACCTGCCTGCTAGACTTCTCTGGCACCCAGGGCTTCATGCCCTCTGTGGGTGACCCCTGTCCTCTGGTCAGCAAAGTGACTAATTAGAGTATGTCTTGAGTTCTCTAGGTTTTTCTTCCTCCCTAGCTGCTCACTATTCTTTGGATACAGAGTATCACTCTGTTGCCCAGGCTGGAGTGCAGTGGCATGATATTGGCTCACTGTAACCTCCGCTTCCCAGGCTTAAGTGATTATCCTGCCTCAGCCTCCTGAGTAGCTGGAATTACAGGTGAGCACCACCACGCCTGGATAATTTTTGTATTTTTAGTAGAGACGAGGTTTCGCCATGTTGGCCAAGCTGGTCTCAATCTCCTGTCCTCAAGTGATTCCCCTGCCTTGGCCTCCCAAAGTGCTGGGATTACAGGCGTGAACCACCCTGCCCGGCCGCATGCATCTGCTGAAATGTCTGCCTCACCCTCTAGATCTGCCCTCTTCCAGGGCAGGGAAGTGGTCACAGTTCTTTTGCCCAAGCAGTTCACAATAACACTGGAAGACAAACCTACAAAAGCCAGCTACACAACGAAGGCGCAGGGACCGTGCTCTGGGGAAAGAATCATCATGTATACAAAGGGGGTTAAGAGCCATGGTGAGTTTTCAGTTAGAATTTGAAAAATAAGGAAGATTTATAGATGAGGAAGAACTGGGGGGTAGGCATTTCATCGGGAATAGGATGCCCAGTGGCAAGAAAGCAGAGAGTGATGCCCACTTTGCCCAAGAAGCAGAGCCTGAGGAGAAGGAAGAGACCTGGGAGCTGAGGAAGGCCTTGTGTTCCCAGTCTCAGTGGTCAGTGTTTACCCTGGGGCGACGTGGAGCCATAGAGGGCTATGGAGAAGGGCTGGCATAGCCTCCACATGCCTTGGAATCACTGTGGGGTGCAGATGGACCTAAGGAAGCCCAGCAGAAGGCAGAAGCAAGGCCAGCCCTTGCAGCGAGAGACGGTGAGAGTGGAGGGAACGTGTGAGGCAAATATATCTGCAGGGGCTTCCCGAAGCGGGCATTGTGCCCCATGTGGGTACGTCAGTGAGGGGAAGAAAGCGGGAGAAGAAGCATCTCTCCACCAACCAGGCAGTTGCCAGAAAGAAGTCTGTCTCCCAGGCCCTGTGTTTATTGTTCTCTGTCACAGTCTATTTTCTGTTACATAATGCATCAGGCTGACCCCCACCCCACAGACTCTGCCCCTGGGCCCTTTGTTGGCTTTGCCCCTTGGAGCTCTGATTGGGCAGCTTCCCCAGCAGGGGCAGGCCCGTGGGCCCACTGAGCTCCTGGGTGGGGCTGGGGAAGCACAACTGTGGGCAAATCAAGGCTCATCGGCAACGTGGCCAAAACACGACTCCCCCGCGCCTCGTCTGCCGTGGAACCACCCACAGGCTTCCCGCTAGGTTTAGGCAAACGAGTTCATAAGATTGAGAAGCCAGCAGAGAAGGGAGCAAGATTCCAGCACCATACAGAGTGCTGCAAGGAGGCTGCTCGAGGTTGAAGAAAATGAAAAAGAAATGGTGTCACTCTGCCCCAGGCTGGAAGACCTTAGGGTTCCTCCTGTGCCTTTGGTTTCTAAGGGAGGGGAAGGGCTAGGAGTGATGCCTACAGTCATGGCCAAGTTCCCCCTGGAGACTCGACAGGTCCCAGGAACCAGGGCTTGGTTTGTAGACCAGCCCTGGCAAGACACTTGGGAGTGTGCGTGTGCATGTGCGTGTGCGTGTGCGTGTGTGTGCATGGGGGGTGTGCTTCTTGAGATGATATAAGTGTGGGTCCACCAGGCAGCCCCAGGTGGATGTGGAAGGCAAGGGTGGCTGCAGGTCCCAGTGGCTGACAAAAGCAACTTCCCTGACCCAGAGTTGCTGAGTGGCTCAGGGATGGCCCAGGGCCAGGAGCCAGGGAGGGGCCTCTGAACAGGCCTTCCATCCAAGGCCAGAAATGCCCAGGAGGCGCCCTGGGGGGCAGACCCCTTAGAGTCCGCGCAAGAGCCTCTCCCACTTGTAACTACTCTACAGGCATGACTGCTCCGGCAGAGCCCGAGAAACCCACAAATCCATTTATGAACATTTATTCAGGCAGCTAAAACTGTAACATGTACCAGTTCCATTCCATGTGGCTTCCAGGCGCCGGACACAGCAGTGAGCCAAGCAGAGGAGGAAGCTACCTTCCCAAGCTGCCCCAGTCTGGAAGGTTGCAGGCATTTCCTAATGTGCTGTCTCATGACGGCCCCACCACAGCCCAGCAAGAGTCTCCACGACCAGCAAGGGAAACAGAGGCTCAGAGAGCCCAGCGCACCAGCCCAAGTCCAGAGAGCTAGGTGACAGAACACATGTCATCCAGTCTCTCCGTCACATTCTCACCCCCAAGGAGGAATGACAATCGTGAAATCAAGTCAAAGCACTTTGTAAACTAAAATGCATCTAGTGAGATGCAATTCTTATCATGAATGGGAAAGAAATGGGAAGTGACTCAGGCTGAAGGTGAGTGGAGGGGAGCCTCCTGGGTGTGTCTGGGCTTTGGTTTCGCAGGCAATGTCCTTTGCTCCCCAAATGCCCGTCTACTGGTGTCTTCCTCTAATCTTTCTGCATGAGTGAGCGATGTTTGTTTTGGAATCTGAAGGACCAGACTTGTACCAGTTGAGATGAGTACCGCTTCGGTCACAGGCGGGGGCTCAGGCCCCTCTGCACATAGGAATGCGTCCCGTCACCTCATGTGTACCATCCATAAACCTAAAAGACTGCCCTGTCATCTTATCTGGCAACTGGGATTTTAGCAGTCCCTTCATTAAACCTGGAGAACAAAGGCGGGTGGGTGAGGGTCTCCGAATGTCCAAACACCCTGTCACCCTGAGTGTGAGGCTGCGGCTGCCCTGGGGAGGGCCAGGCGCTGTTTACAGATGGGAGGAGATAACCGCAGAGGAAGGTCGCTGGAGTCTTCTTTTCCATCCTCCCTCTTCCACCCCCGAGGGGGGTCCCTGACCACCCTGGCGCTCCAGCTGGCCTGGAGACCTATCTCAAGCTCCTGACAGAGGAATGCATGGCACAGCATGTGGAGCGGGGTGTGATGGGGGCAGGGAGCCCGTAGAAGCCTCGGATTGGATTTTACAACGGCATGCCCACTGCTGCCAAGGGGGAGTGGGAAGCAGGAACTGAAGTGATGGAGCAATGGTCTGAGTCACCCCCTCTGAGCCAGAACATTCTGAGAAATCTCTGGTTCAGACTCCAAAACTCCCTTCCCTGGGACAGGAACCCCTCTATGTCATCAGAGGCAATGGGCTACCCAGAGGCTGCTTGGATACCATCAGTGACAGGGAGCTCACTCCTCTAAGCATGATCTGTTCCTTTGGAGGGTAGTTTGTGGGAAAAAAGTCTCTCAAGGGCTGAGCTATGATCTGTGCCCTGTGGCTACAGGTGGAATGTTCACCTTGGCTTTGAGCTTTAAGGTACTGAAACTCATTAGATAGTGAGTTCTAGTGGATGTTATCATCATCCCCACTATCCCACTACTAAGAATTAGCAGTGATAACACCTTGCATTTAAAGCATCTTCATGCTTTCACAGCCAAGAATTTATTTGTTCATCCAAACAGCCCTATGAAATGGGCATAAATTAACTTCATTTTCTTTTTTCGGATCGGGAAACTGACGTCTGGGAAGATGCAGTGACAGGCACAAGAGGTAGAGCAGCTGGGACGAGACCCCAAGTCTCCTCACTCCCAGTCCACAAGGGCTCAGCTCCCATCAGGCTCTCTTCAACCTCCAAACAGTCATGCCATGGTAAAGGCCAACTTTGCAACTAACGCTGAGGAAGAATCTCCTCGGCCCTGAAGATCACAGTGGTCCTATTTCCTCCCAAAAGATGGATAGGTGCTGTTTATGATTCAGTATTTATAAGTGAACTTAAATGCAAAAGCTGGCAAAGCTTGCTCTGTGAAGTGAGGTCTCCGCGCCTGAAGTTGGGTACACGTGAGCTGGTGAAGGACTCTGTTTAGATACGACAGAGGCCATGTCAGAGCCAGGCAGGGGACTGGAGTCTATGACATCAAAGTCCTTTTCAGTCTTAGTTGTAGGAAGACTTCTTTCTTTCCCATCACGGAATCTGTGCTTCCCAGCACAGATTCCGGGATGTGTGTGGGACGGCGCCTTGCAGGGACAGTGATATGTGTCAGAGCAAGCTATGGCTCTTTCTCCTTGCTCCGGGCAGCTGGCTGCCAGCACACTCCATGACATCGCATCCTCCCGTCGTGGGAGAGTCTCTGTAGTGACCCACGGGGCTGCCTGTGACCCTGCGACACACAGACCTCCTTTCCTAGGTCAAAGGTACCCCAACCTCCTCATTACAACAGGGCCCTCTCTTCCCCTGTCCAAACCTACTGCTACTTCAGCCCCTGTGACACCTCCTGCAGGAAGCGCTTCCTGGTGTCCCCAGCTCTTCCTGACACCTGTCTCCTGACAGCTTCTGGTGCCTGCCTGCCAGCGCTCCCCATGTGGGTGCAGCAACCCCTGTAGAGTCAGAGCCATCACCTCCCACCACATGCCACAGCTCATCAGGGCGCTCCTGGCCAATGCCGCCCTGTTCTGGCTCCCAGCGTGGTTTTCCCGGCACAGTCTGCCCTCATCACTCCTCTGCAGAGCTCCTGGGCACCTATAGCACCAGCAGGCAAGCCAGCCTCTTCAGCTGGGCAGCTAAGGGCCCGTTCACCCCCCCAAACTCGCTTGCAGTCACTCCTCTACATGCTGGTCATACAGACTGGCATGTCCCACAGTGGAGCAGCTGTTTCCAGCTCCACTCCATGGCATGGGTGGTCTTGGAAGACACCTCCAAGATCATTCTTCAGGTGGCCTGCCCGACCAGGCTCCCAGGTGCCCTGGAGGGTCTGAGACACCGGGAGTGAAAGGGCTGTGGAAACCATACTGGGCTGAGTGGCTGGGAGGGGACGGCTGGTGACCACTGTCTTGTTTGTTAAGCCTCACGGCCACCCTGCACTGTTATGGGGATTAGCTTAGTCGTGGCATCATCAGATTCAAGCTCGTCTGCAGGCACCTCCAAGGCCTATGCTCATCTCTTCCATTCTCAGAAGAAGGTGGGATGGCCCTGCCCAGTGGGAAGTGACTGGCATGAAGCTGTCGAGTGTGACGGGGGCAATCTTGGCTTCCTGAGATCCCCGGGCCGGAGCAATGCACCCAGACAGGACAATGTGTCTGTGCCTCATCACTGTAGGGCAATGACACGACCGTCAGAGGCTCTGGATGTGGCATTCCTTGCCCTGGCATCGGGGGAGGGGTGAGGGGGTGAGGGGAGGGAGCTTCAGAGACCCTGAAAACATGGCTTCCAGGCTTGGGGCGCCCCGCCCCTCCTTCTGGGCTGTTCCGTCAGCAGCTGCTTCAGTGTCCACCCATGCCTGGCTTTTCCTGACCACTTCTACCTGCAGTGGACACAGGTGTTAAAAATTCCCCCAACTGATTCTACCTCTCCAGCTGGGAGGTGCCAGAGAAGAGTGGTGGTGTGTGCTCAGGGGCACAGGGTGGGAGCTGGCTCTGGGGCCTTTCTCTGTGGGTCAGGATGAGAGGCAGGGCTGGCCTGGGCTTCTCAGGACACCTGAGGGCTGTTTGCACACTTGTCTTTACAGGAAGCTTCAGGGAGGAAGGCTGCAGGCTAGAGAGAACCTGAGGCTGAGTTTTTTCCATTTCATCCAATGCATTTACCAAAGCACCCCGTGTGCTGAAGGCAGTGGGGGCTATACCCTCCGGGAGCTCACAAATGGGTGAGGGAGAAGCCCCTAGGTGGAGAAACTTACAATCTGGTGTGGACCATGTGAACTCAGTGAGAGGATGTGCTGGGGTGAGGACCACTTCTTGGAGATCCAGGAAGAGGAGCAGGATGTTTCTGACAGAGAGGCTGGGAAGGGCGTCCTTCATTTAGCAGAGGGAAGCTGTGAGCAGAGCAGAGGCTGAGGACGGCTCCACCTGAGGGACCGGTTGGGCCAGGGTTTGACCCAGAGCTCTGGGCTATGTCCCATTCCCTGCAAATGAAAAAGAAGGAGCCAGAGGTGCAGGGGGCAGGGGATGCCTGCCAGCCAGGCCCCATCTCCTCTGATGTTCAAGGACCTGGGTTGGAATGTCCACCCCGCCAGGAAGTAAGTACACCCCTACTTGGGAGAGGATGAGGGAGCTGGCGGGAAACGGGTTTGGGGGCACCAGGCTTGATATCATTTCTTCCGATAAAGAGGCATTGCTTCAGCTTTTCTGTCTTCTGCTTCATCACTTTCGGAGGCTCGTTAGACTTAGAGGAAATACGCTTGCAAACTCAAACCACATGCTGCCCTCAGAGGGCAGACTTCTAGCCCCAAAACACAGGTACTACCACCTCAGAGAAAGGAACGTTGGTTCCCAAGAACAGGAGCCATTCTGTGGAAGGGGTCACCTGCCTGGAGGCCGCAGTGCTCCGAGGCCATAGAGCAAGGTGGGTGGAAGCGGGTTTGGGAGTTTCAGGGAGGGGGGCTGACTCTCACGGGGCCCTCACCACGTGCCTGGCGCCGTTCTCGGTGCATTGCACCTATTAACTCACTGAAGTCCCACCCGAAGGCGGTCACCATCATTGTTCCCAAAGAGTGGCCAGGTCCAGACAGGTTAAGTAACTTGCTTCAGATCACATGCATTCAAGTAATTAGCAAAGCCAAAAAATTGACCACAGTCAGGCCATCCCAGTTTGCAGCCCAGCTCTGCCACTGGCGAGCTGTGTGTCTTTGAACAAGTTACTCAGCCTTGATGGTCAGTCTCCTCATGTGTGAAGTGCACATAGCAATTCCATCTGCCAACTGGGGAGCGACTGAAGACCAGATACACCATGGGCCCAACACGGTGTCTGGGATACCATAAGTACCTGTCAACTTAAGGAACAGCTGACTAGCTGAGGTCCCACGGAGCTGCCACCTCCTCCTCCAGGCATCAGTCCTGAAGCTACTAATGATCATTCTGTTCAGGTTGGGCAGCACCAGGACGCCTCCTCTGCCTCCCTACTGTGCTGTGACTACTTTATTTGACAAATCTTCATACAAGACTTCCTGTGGGTCTGACACTGTTCTAAGTATTTTAATAAATAACTCTTTTTATTATTATTATTTTGAGACTGAGTCTCAAAATAAAACTGTCACCCAAGCTGGAGTGCAGTGGTGTGATTTCAGCTAACTGCAACCTCCGTCTCCTGGGTTCAAGCGATTGTCATGCCTCAGCCTTCCAAATAGCTGGGATTACAGGTGCCTGCCACCACGCCCAGTTAATTTTTGTATTTTTAGTAGAGATGGGGTTTCACCACGTTGGCCAGGCTGGTCTCGAACTCCTGACCTCAAGTGATCTGCCCACCTCAGCCTCCCAAAGTGTAATCCCACTCCTAAAGTGGGATTACAGACATGAGCGACCACACCGGGCCAATAATAACTTTTTAAATTACTGTTATCCCCATTTTACAGATGCTAAAACTGGGACACAGAGAGGGTAAGCAACTTTCCCAAGACAATACAGCTAGTCGTTGGTGGAGCCAGGATCTGAATCCAGGCTGGCTTCAAACCTCCAGCCTTCACCACTGCATGGTTTTGCCACCATCATACTGCCTACCTATGGGTTTATGTGCCTCCTCCACCGGACTGTGAGCCCCTGGAGGGCAGGGACTTAGAGGATTTATGTCTGAATCTCCACAGCCCCTCACAGAAAGCCTGGCCCAAAGTAAGTGCTTAGAGAATCTATTTGTCAATGAATGCATCAGTGACCATTGTCAGTGGAGACATTCGCACTCTCTAGGTTTCCAAATTTGACAGGCAGTCAACAAAATCAGACAACATTTTTAATACATTCTTTTTTGGAGAAAGTCTTGCCAGCTCTTCTGTTTCTCCCAAAGGCAGTGATCTGATGCAAGGTCCCAGCATGTATTCTCCCTCTTTATCTGACTGTCTCTGTCATTTCATTTCTCTTAGGTGGGAGGAGAGGGGAAAGATCAGTGATGCAAAGTCCACAGAAAAAGCAGGGGCCGTAAGGAAGCTCATTTCAGTTCTCCTTCCGTATGGAGACGATGCTAAGATTCTAAGGGGCCATGCCTTAGACACCTTTTTATCTTCTTTTTATTCTCTGTGCCCGCACAGACTATTCATTCAATCCAATCTCCATGCATCCATACATTCATCCCTCCATTCATTCATCCATCTATCCATTTACCTATTCATGCTCTGTTGTCCATCTGTCCATCTTCCATCCTCCCTTCATTCTTTATTCATCATTTATACATCCATTTATCCTCTATCCATCTGTCCATTCATTAATCCTCCATCTTCCATCCCTCCATCCATCCTTCATCCTCCCTCCATCCTTTATTCATCCTCCATCCATTCATCCGTCCTCTATCCATCTGTCCATCCATTAATCCTCCATCTTCCATCCATCCATCCATGCTTGATCCATTTATCCTCCATCCATCTGTCCATTCATCTATCCATATTCCATTCATTCATCCATTCTAAGAACACTTCCTGAGCATGTGCATTAGCCATCTACCCAGTAGATGGAGGCCTCAGAGACAATATGGTATCTTATTATCCATAAGCAAATTCGAAATGCCAAGGTGGCCTATCGCTCAGTTTAGAGGAAAATGAATCCTGGTTCTTGCAATATGTGTGCTAAGATGGTCCAATGTGACTATGAAAAGGGTTTTGATTGTTAATAGGGTGTCAGAGGAGAGAGCTCATGCTCGGGGTCTTTCAAGCAGAAAGAGCTGATCTGGATTGCTGAGTGTAAGGAAATCCCCAGCATCCAACATCCCCAGTCACTCCAGACCTTGAAAAACAACTCCCTCTTTGACAGAAACAAGCTTGGCCCAGGAATGGCCCTTCCTTTTTTTTCAGGCCCCTCATCCCCCATGGCTGCTCCTTCCTGGCTAGTGGCTGCAGCCCTGGAGCCTCGGCATGGACAGTGTGAGCCTGGCTCACCCCTTCACACACAGCGCCCTTGTTCCAGGAATGTGGGAGGCTGCTTGGAGCCACGGCTGGAAATGGCCTCCCAACAGATGTGTCTTTAATTTGTTTCCGGGTCAGTGGCCCCCATGCCCCAAGGAGGCCGCCTCCCAGGCAGGAGGCCCGAAAATAGCCGTGTGTATGCGTCCTTGGAGGGGTTATCCATCACTGCCCGGCCTCTGCCCCCGGATGCCTCACTCTGGTGGTTGGCTCTAATCGGACCACTTGGTGTGGAGAGGGGGGAAGCGGCTCTGTGCCCTCGGGTGATGGCCCCTCAAAGGGCCAATTGTAACCACATGGAAGAGAGGCCTTCTGCCCTGGTCCCAAGGTCAGCCAAAGATCTCTTCCTGAAAAAGACTTATAAGAAGGAAGCTCAAGAGGTTTACATCGTTCCTGCAGATGAGCTCGTGATCTGAAATTGCAGTGCCTCTCTCTATCAGTATTCGCCTACTAGCGGTGGGTGCAATGAGCACCAACTGCGTGCCAGGCACCGTGCCAGGCCCTTTCCATGCATCAACACCAGGTCTCCTCTTCACGAGGAAATTCTGCAAGACAGTCCTTGGATTCTCAGTTTCCAAATGAGGATACACAGCCTCAGAGAGCTTAAAACCTTTTCCAACCCAAGCAATAAATGAGGAACCAAGATAAGAATGCCGATCTGTATGGCTGAGAAATGAGGCTTTACCCAGAACAGCACCACCTCCTTGCCCAGAGTGGCGGAGCTTGTTGAAGTTCGTGTATAGTAGGTGTTTACTAAATCTACGTTTCCTCTGTCAGTCCCTTCATCTGTAAAATGGGGATCATAATTGCCTATCTAAAGGGATTATTTGAAGGTAAAATAGAACAATTTATGTAAAGAGCGTAGTGTAGTGCTTGATGTCCAACAACCAAATGATTGGTGCTGAATAATGAATAGGAAGTGTTTAGTAGGCGGTGTGTGTGCGCGGTAGGAGTTTGAGTCCTGATGTGTGTTTCCAAGGCACTCCCACACTCTTCCCAACCCCTGGGTTCTCAAGCCGGTGAGCCACGTGCGAACATTTGTGTTTCAGAGGCCAAAAGAAGGGTAGTGATTTGCTTCTCCTCCAAAACTTTTTACCTTATCCCCCTTCCCATTCCAGTGGTAATCAAGCCCCCTTCCTTTGTGTTTCCAAGTTACTTATTGTATAACTTATATCCTAGATCAGGGGTCCCAGCCTGTAAGCAAAACCTGGCCCACTGCTTGCTTTTATAAATAAAGTTTTATTGGGACACAGCCATGCTCATTTGTTTACTCCTTATCTATGGGTGTTTTCATGCTGCGAGGCAGAATTGAATAGTTGTTTCTGAGACCTTACGGCCCCGAAGCCTAAGGCACTTACTATGTCTTCCTTTACCAAAAACAGTTGCTGACCCGTCTCCTGGTCTGACCAAATGACCTGTTTCCGTCATACTTACACATCAGGAACAATGTGAGGTCAGGAATACATCCTATTTTCCTCTCTGCCTGGTGCCTAGTACGGGGCCTGGCCCAGACAGTACATTCAATGAAAGGTCATATAACCAATGACAAGGACCTCCATCCCCCTCTGGTCAGTTTTGTCCCTGTTCCTTATCATGTCGTCCAGGGCCAATCAGAATCTTGGTTCTGTCTTGGGTATTGCTTCTAGCTCCAGACAAGAGCAGCAGGGAGCACTGGGAAGTGAGGGCTAAATAGGAATTTGATGGACGGGCTCCGGTTGGAGCTGAGGAAGTCAGGCTCCTTTAGGTGAGGCAGAGGCACTCACACATCACTAGAGCTAGGTGGAAAATTCCTGGCTTAAGCATGAGGGCTCCTGGATGCTGTACTTGGTGTCCAGTCTGCAAGAAGGACACGGGCCCACCCCGAGGCCCCTCCTACCTTTAACATTTCCTGGTTTGCCCCCTCCCTGGGGCTGCAGTGAAGCAGGGAGGCTCGAAGCTTGGGTCTGTGCCAGGCAATGAGTGAGGAGACTCTTGCTGTCTCTCAAGGATCTCCCCATCCAAAGCGGAGCTGCGGACAACCTCTCAGTGAGCATCACCTGGACGTGCCTGTTCCCCAGGGGACCCTTCTGGGGGAGCACAGCTTCCTCCTCCACTGAGCTGCCCTCCGCCCTGGCTCAGTACCCCCTCCCCCTACAGGCTCAACTCTTACCCTGAAAATGCTTCTGTTCAAGGCCTGTGCTCTGGTCTGAGCTGCGGGCTATCTTTTGGGAACCCAATCTGGATGCAGCGATCTTAGGAGGGCGCAGGGAGGTTTGAGACTAGAATAGAGAAAGAGAATTAGGAAAGCGGGGAGGAACAGTGCCCAGACTATCTGTGACCTGCTGTGTGGCCCCATGGTGGCGGAGGGCCTGCCCTACTGCACAAGTCCCTCCAGAGCCCCTGAGTCTGAGGGCATCTCAGATGCTAGGGCTGAGCCACTGTGGGGAGCCCACTGGATTCCACTATCCTCAGCAGGGCAGGCAGGGTGCTGGAGGGTTCTAGAGCCATACTTCCACCCACTCTAACTTCTTTCCCTTTTGTTTTAAGACCACCCCATAGCGGTAGATGCATTATTCACTTCCCTTCACATTCCCCAGAAAGAGGAATGAGGCAAGCACAGAAAGGCAAGGAAGGCACTGCCTCCTGGCCACGGTGGCTGGGACCAGCAGTTCATCCCACCATGCTGGGGGCTGAGGTGCCAGCACAGGGAGCTCAATAGGCTGGACTTGGTCTGGGTCACTTTCAATGTAGAGACACGTGAAGGGATGGAGTGAGCACTGTGTGAAATTGAAGAATTCAAACTTACAACAATTCAAACTGAAAGCTGTTGGAACTTTACATGATTCTGAGCCTTGAGAGGAACGTGGCCATGCGGCCTGAGTCATGGGGCATGCAGGTGCAACATCTGCCTTATTTTCTCCTGTAAATAATTAAGACCAATCTCATAAAGAGAGAAAGCGGGCAAATGAGACGAACAAATATTTCTCTAAAGAAGACATACAAATAGCCAATGAACATGACAAAATGTTCACATCTCTAATCATCAGGGAGATGCAAATTAAAACCACAATGAGACACCTCCTTACATCTGAAAGAATGGCCGTTATCGAAAAGTCCAAAAACAATAGATGTTGGCATGGATGTGGGGAAGAAGGAAGACTTATACACTGCGGGTGGGAATGTAAATTAGTACAACCTCTATGGAAAACAGTACGGACATTTCTTAAAGAACTAAAAGTAGACCTACCATTTGATCCAGCGATCCCGCTACTGGGTATCTAACCAAAGGAAAAGAAGTCAAAATACCAGAAAGACACCTGCACAAGTGTGTTTGTTGCAGCAGGAGTCACACTTACAAAGATACGGAGCCAACCGAAGTGCCCATCAGCCAATGAATGATAAAGAAAATGTGGTACATATACACCGTGGAATACGATGCAATTATAAAAAAAGAATGAAATAATGTCTTTTTCAGCAACTTGGATGCAGCTGGAGGACATTATTCTAAGTGAAGTAACTCAGGAATGAAAAACCAAATACGGCACGTTGTCACTTATAAGTGGGAGCTAAGCTGTGGGTGCACAAAGGCATCCAGAGTGGTATAATGGACTCTGGAGACTCGGAAGTGGGGAGGGTAAAAGGGGGAATTGGGGATTAAAAACTACCTATGGGCACAATGTACACTACTCAGGCGACGAGTGCACTAAAACCTCAGACTTCACTTCTTTACAGTTCATCCGTCACTTCTCAGCCTTTTGGCTAAAATCAAGTGTAGTACAATTCATCCATATAACCAAAACCCACTTGTACCCCAAAAGCTATTAAAAAATAAAAATAATAAAATAAAGATAATTAAGACCAAACAGTGCCAAAGAGAAGACCTTCTCAGATCACTACCTCCTGGAGTAATAAAGTTGTCTTCCTTGGAATGTAGCAGTCTGTAACCAATTGAATCACTGCGGCATACATTCTGGTCTTGTATGAAAAAGGTTGTCATCCTGCTAAAATGTTCCCATAAGTTAAACTGAACTTCTCCACTTTGGAACACGGACCCCGTTCGTTTGGAGTTGGGGTGATTCCGGGTGGCTCTTCTCCAGCTATGTGCTTGAATACGCTCTGTACTTGATCCCATTTTCCGAATCTCATTATTTAAGGTTGACAACAGGCTCTGGCATTGGAAGCTCTGGGTTTGGCTGTGGCCCTATCACTTACTACGTGTGAGAGCTCAGGCAACCACCTCACCTGGCATCCATCCTAGTCCTCGTGTCCCTTTCTAGAAAATGTGGATAATAATGATAATAATAACAATCCTTATCTCTCAGGATTGTCAGAAAGAAAACGGCACACTCAGAAAGACCTGGACACATGATGTCAGCTGCTCAGGAAATATTAATTCCTTTTCTCTTGCCTGAGAGTCCCGCAGAATGTCATCCTTGGCCACTGTCCCTCAGCTTCCTGGGGGTCCCTCCTGCCCCTGGCCATGCCACCTGCCTGCACACCACCATGCTGGTGCAAGGAGGGCAGCCTGGGAATCCTGAGATGCCAGGTGGGAATGTCTGGGAAAGGGAAGAGGAAAGGCCAGCAGAGAAGCTTTGCCAGGAAGGTAAGCGGCTCCTGTGGTCAAGAGAAAAAGTTGCCAATGACTTTTTCCCCCTCCAGGGTCTCCTAAAGCTCATTAAAGAGACTGTTTCCTCTAGCAGTGCCAGCAGGCTGTGAGTTGCTGATCTGCCAAAGACTTAAAAGCCTGCTCCATCTCCCCTTCTTCTTTCCCTTCCTCCCATGTCCCAGACCCCAGGGAAGTGAGGAGAAAAGGACAATTGACAGGGACCCTACTCTCCCAGGGCTCTTGGCCCAGAGGCAGCATGAAACATTACACAAATACAGTCGGTCCCCATTATCCACAGATTCTGTACTTGCAAATTCGCCTGCTGGCTAAAATGTATTCGTAATCCCCAAATCAATCCTGCACAATCGAACCTGCACAGAGTGGTGAGACGTTTGAATCAGCTGATGCGCATGCTCCCAGCCTCGGCTGAGTACACAGGGACAGTGCTCTGCCTTTTTGTTTTGGCTGTTAGTGTGTAAGCAAGTGTTGTTTCTGAGGTCTATTTAGTACCATGTTTTTCACATGCCCGTGCTTCTTGTTGTGACTTCGTTGCTAAAAATGGTGGCTAAGCACCCTGCTGAAGTGCTGTTGAGTGTTCACAAGCACAAGGAGGCCATGACGTGCCTTCCAGAGAGAATCCGTGAGTTAGCTAAGCTTTGTTCAGCTGCAAGTTGTGCTGTTGGTCGTGAACTGAATATGTTTTTTTTGTTGTTGTTGTTTTTTTTATTGAGATGGAGTCTCGCTCTGTCGCCCAGGCTGGAGTGCAGTGGCGCGATCTTGGCTCACCAAAACCTCCTCCCGGGTTCAAGCAATTCTCCTGCCTCAGCCTCCGAGTTGCTGGGATTACAGGCATGTGCCACCATACCCAGCTAATTGTTTTTGTATTTTTAGTAGAGATGGCGTTTCACCATGTTGGTCAGGCTGGTCTCGAACTCCTGACATCGTGATCCACCCACCTCGGGCTCCCAAAGTGCTGGGATTACAGGCGTGAGCCACTGTGCCTGGCTAGTGAGCTGAATGTTAGTGAAACAACAACATATACTTGATAAGGTGTCTTTAAACAGAAACATGCATAAAAGAAAGTGATGTACTGATTGGCTGACAACAGTGTTGTGATGAGAAATTCACAGGAATCTGGCCCCGTATTTCTGCTAGGAGCTGTAGTTCCATGTTCACTAATTCAGTGTTCAGGCAGCTTTCTAGAACATAACTCCCATGAATAATGAGAACTGACCGTTAACTGTGGTACCAGGCAGAATGGGAGGCCTTAAGAAACTCCTAGCTGGGTGGGGGCAGGGGACATAGCTACAAGCGATCTTCTGGATCAATTATTCCAACGCCTCCCATGGCTGTTACCAAGCTCTCCCCTCCTCCTCTCCACAAATAAAATAATGGAGCTGGACTTGGTAGACTGGGGCAAATTCTGACCATAGGAAGACCTGAATGCCAAAAAGAAGCAGCCGGTTTGTTGTTGAAAGCTTGAAGTACCCTTGAATGAATCTCTTCCGCTTATCTTCTGTGCCCTTGGCCATGAACTAGGGAGACTGGACCAGATGATCTCCAAGACTTTCAAACTCCAACTGGCTGTGACTTGTTGAGATTCAGAAAAAAAAAAAAAAAAAAAAAAAGATGAAAATCTTTGTGTTCCTGGAATCATGTCATTTAAGTCAGCTCAAAACTCTTAACGGTTCCACCCGTACCCTATTTTTAGATATCACAAACATGTATTGAACAGTGATTATGCACGTAAGAAAGGTCTAAGCCTTTTACGTATCTTTTTATGTTAAAACAACAAACCAAAAAACCTGTATGCCAGGTACTGTTGCAAGCTCTTAATCTGTGTTAATTCATTTAATCTTGACAATGACCTGATGAAGCACTTACTTTAATTATCTGTATTTCACATATGGGGAAACTGAGGCATGGTAAGCCACTAAGTAGGCACGGTGGGATTCCAATCTAGGTGCTATCACCCAAAGCCTAAGTCCTGAGCCCCTGCGCTCTCCTCTCCTGCCTCTCTGTCTATCCAAGCCTCAGTGCTCACTGACCAGCAACGAGAGTGTCACCTGGGAGCTTGTTAGAAAGGCCACACCCTAGGCCCGCTGAATCCAGCTCTGCATGTTAACAACCCCCCACGTCCACCCCCAGGAGGTTCAAACACACCTACAGTGGGAGCAGCCCTATGTTAGACCATTTAACCTTCCTTTAGATGGAGAGGAAGTGGATTTCAGTGGGATTAGCAGCCTGGCCAAGGCCACCAGGAAGAAAATGCAGAGGTGGGACACTTGACTCAGGTCCTGATGCCATGCTGGAGGTGCCCTCCTGGGCACTCATGGCCTTGGGGAAAAGCAGGAAGCTTCAGTTTAGTTTCAGAGTAAGTTCATATTCATTTCCTTGACAGATGAAGCTTTTCCTTAGAGGAGAAGCACCGAGATTGAGGGGCGGCACATCCTGTTGACTGGGAGCCAGGTCCTGGCTGCAGCCAGCAGGGAACATCTGGAGGACATTAGCAGCCTGAGTGTTTGGTTACAGAACACGTCCACCTGGCCAGGCCACAGCCAGGAAGAGAGAAGAGCTCGGGTTCAAGAGGGAATTCCAGGAGAAGTAAGTAGGTACTGCTAGGAAAAGCCTCGGAAGCACATTCCAACGCGGGCTTCAGGCCAGGAGCAAGTGCGACACTACGTTTTGATGCTGTCCCAGGTGGGACAGAGTTGTTTTTAATGATGTAAAGTTTCCTCAGGGGCAGCCTGTGTGACCCTCTCGTTGAATCCCAGATCCTCTTGGCTGTCCAGCCGAGGGACCATCCAGTTTCCGGTGGCACGCTTCCAGGAGCAGGAGGCTCACCTCCTTCTGAGGAAGTCAATCTCTTGTCCAAGCCCTCAGACTCCTGAAAAGCCTTCTTGATGATAAGCTGGAATGTCCCCGAAGCTTCCAGACTGCCTTAGAGACACAGAACAAATCCCTAAACCATACGATGGTACTTCAGATATGAGAAATCAGCATCCGGTCTGGATCTGAGGGCTGGGGGATGATCGGAGTGTGAAACCGCCTGTCTTTTGGGTGGTGCTTGTGAAGGAGGGTGTTGGGGGGTGGGTGGAAACAGGTGCCACCCAAGACCACCTGAGACAGCCTTGCTGGGTGGGCACCCGAGTGGCGCCTGCTGGATAGGCGGGAGTCAGTTGCAACCCTGAGGAAGGAGAGAGGATGGGGAATGAGGGACAGGGCAGCTGGTGGCCAGGAAAGCTGAGATCCAGGAGGGGACAGGAGAAGAGCAGGTCAAGGGGTGTGGGTCAGAAGCACCTTTCTCATGGGGAGTCTGGGCTTGAGCATCTCTTTAGGGTGTGCATGGCACTGCTGCCCTCACAGACCCATTCGGTGCCCAGAGCCTCCCTCACACCAGGCAGGCTTTCAGAGAAGAGGCTTTGAGCTGGGTGTAAAAGAAGAGCAGGAGAATGGGCCCTTTGTGGTTAGACTTACCCAGGCTCAGCAGGTCCCAGCCCCAGCCCCGGGGGCAGATTTACACAGCTTTTCTGCATCTTAGTGTTCTCAACTGTAAAATGGGAGCATAATTCCTACTTCCTATATTTTGTTGTATTCAGTGCTTAAATGCATGCAGTGTGGTTAGCACAGTACTCGAAGAGGTTGCACCCTTTAAAAATATTTTTGGATGAGCAGGAATTAAAGCTTACGCGGCAATCTTTTCAAATACTTGTTCCCAGGCAGGAGGAAAGTGAGATAAAACGCTCTTGTTTCTAAGGCACCCATGAAGCCCATCCTTACTCCTTGAGGAAAATGTATATCTTGGTTAAGTCCCTGTTATGATCCCACGCTGTTTCCCTCGACTGCTAAGGTGCCACCTTACATTCCACCTTAGATATCTGTAGGTCCCCAGATGACAGCAGTGTGGAGGGCTTCCCAGGTGCCATCTCATTTCATTCAATCCTGGCTGCCACGCTAGGGTCTCATTTCCATTCCGTTTGTACAGATGCAGGCGTTGAGGCTTAGAAAGCTTTAGGGAGGCTGCGTGGCTTGCCAGAGGTCACACAGCTCCTGAGTGTCGGGGGTGGGGCCCTTCCCCTGAGTCTCCCCATTAGCTACCCTTCCAGGACAGAGAGGCTTTCTGAGAAGGGCGGGTTTGAGCTGGGGGATCCGTCCACCTCCTGACTCCTCGCCTTGGTCCTTCCTCGCCCTGGGCCTTCCTGGGCAAGGGTCCACAGGGCAAGAGGCGTCCGCAGACCTCCAGGTCCGCACCAGGCCCTGGAGCCAGCAGACCTCCTTGTCCCCAACGAGGGCGGGCGTCTCCCAGGCAGCACCCCCTCTCCGGAAAGCATAATCAGCAGCAGCTAATCTAATCAGGTGGCGCTCCCACCCCTGCCCCCGCCCACCAGGCCCCTTTGCTAAAATCTGTGATCTTCCTGCTTGAAATCACCTTTAATTTCCCTGAGGAATGAAAAAGCATTTAGAGGTTTGGTTTCAATTACACCTGGAAAAAAAGTTTGACACAAATTTCAAGCCAAATAAATTAGGAAACCACAGACCCGGGACTACAAAGCGAGCGATGGGGAGAGGCTGAACTTCGTCCCTGGGTGAGCACAGAGCCTGCGCATGCTCCTCACTGCTCGCCAACGCCTGGGCAGCTTTCTCCTCCCCTGCTGGGCCTTTCTCCCCCAGGAAGCCTTCCTTGACTGCCCCAGCCAGCACGGTGCTCTCCGGCCTTTGCTCTCCTAGAGTCACAATTCTGTGGGTGACTCCCTTAGAAACAGAATCGCTTTGTAACCACCTCTTACCTCCCAGCTCTCTCACATTCCCTCACCAAATATGCATCAGTGGAGACCGCAGCAATGATTATTCCCAATTTTCAAATGATTAAACTGATTTCCTTCACCTCATTTCTTTTTCCCTCAACCACCAGAGTGAAGCGTCGGCCACTGCCCAGGTATCAGCTTCAACAGCACCTTCTTCAGGAAGCCTTCCTTGATTGCTCCAGGCCAGGCAGAGGATGAGTGCGGGAGGGAATCTGAGGTCCCAACATATCTGATTCCCAAATCCCTAGGCAATATTAGAGTCTTGCTGGGGATGCAGGACAGCAGCTCAGGACATGTGTACGCCACCACCACCTGCCCACAGAAAGGCAGCCATCTAGGGAATGTGGGGGGTCCTCAGGGCTGCAAGTAAATATAAACAAATTATCTAATAATCTGGTTTCCAAAGATGGGCCAGGCTCAGAGATGTGGTCATGGCAGAAAATCAGCTGATTTTGGCTCCAGAGGATACTAACTGAGAAATGGGGCTGGAGTAGGGATGGACCCTGTCTCCATCAAGGACACGGGTGGGATTGGGTCGGGACCTTTGGGAAGGGGTTTACGCCTCCTCCTGGTTAGATCTCACAAGCCAGCACTGCCATCCCAGTCACTTAAGCTGGAAACCCCAATGTGTGCCGGGGCCCCTCCTCCCCCTCCCCCAGTCCGTGATCTTACCCTGTCGGTTTCTCTTGGCGATTTTCAGTCTTCCTCTCTCCGCCTGCCCTACACTGCCCTTAGCATAGGCTGACATCGGCTCTGCCCCAGGTCGTTGGGGTCTTCGATCTGTTTCCCATTTCGTTTTTGTTTCCAACACAGCAGTCAAGTGGATCTTTTATACAGGAGAAATCACATCGCCCCCTCTGCTTGAAGCCCCGATGAGGCTCCGAGGCGCCGTGTTGGACATGGGAGAGGCTGTCAGTCTCCAGCCTGGCCCGCAGCACCCTCAGGCATTGCCTCTCTGCCCTTCCAACACGTGCAGCCTCTCTCACCCTCGGCAGCCTGCCCACCAACGACACCTTGGCTCACACTCCATTTGCACATTCCATTCTCCTGCCAGCAAGGCCTTTCCCCAGCTTCTCTCTGCCTCCTGAGAAACCTCAACTGCTTCCCGGGGCTCAGCTTAGACATCGCCTCCTCTGTGAAGTCTTCTGGATTACTTGCCGGCCTTCGGTTACAAGCTTTCTGGCACGTTGCCGCGGAGGCTACTTCTATGGTGGAATTCAGCACACCTGCCTTACTTGTTTCTGCGTCCATTTCCTCCATGACATTGTGAGCTTTTGAGGACAAAGTTTTTATCTGATTAATCTGTGAATGGATAGCCCTTACTTAGCAATTCAATAAATATTGGTGGAAGGAAGTAAGAAAGAAATGGAGGAAGGCGGAAAGGAAGGACAGAAGGGAGAAAGAGAAGAAAGAAGGAAGGGAAGGAGGGAGGGAGGGAGGAAAGGCCAGAGGAATCCCTGAGACATCTCAGCCAAGTGCCGCTGGCCTTGGCTGGTCATGGTAGACGGATATGCGTAAAGGAAGCTAAGCTGCTTCAGATGCTTCTGGGAAAAATCCCAACTTCCCAGGCTTGAACTTGAAGCTCCTCACCATCTGGCCCTAATACTTCCTTCTAGCCTCTTCTCCCACTATCAATCAATGAACTCAACCAGCCTGCACACCATGGGCCACAGCCTGGCCCTAGCACTGAAATGCCCACTTCACCTTCTTATCTCTGAGTCACCCAGTCCCCGTATCCTACTTGGATGGTGCCCCTTGAGAGGTTTTCAGTTTCCTTTCTGGACATCCAGCCCTAAAAACACTCATCTCTGGCCGGGCATGGTGGCTCATGCCTGGAATCCCAGCACTTTGGGAGGCTGAGGTGACAAATCACGAAGTCAGGATTTTGAGACCAGTCTGGCCAACATAGTGAAACCCATCTCAACTAAAAATACAAAAAATTAGCCAGGCGTGGTGGTGTGCGCCTGTAATCCCAGCTACTCGGGAGGTTGAGGCAGGAGAATCACATGAACCTGGGAAGTGGAGGTTGCAGTAAACTGAGATCACGCCATTGCACTCCAGCCCAGGCGTCAGTGTGAGACCGTCTCAAACAAAAACAAAAACAAACAAACAAAAAAACACTCATTTCTGAAAAGAAGGAGGAGAAAGGAGATGGATATGTATATCGTGCAGGGTCGTGAGTGTTACAGCAGAAGGACTTCCGGGATAAGATGGCACCTCCAAGGCTAGCTGAAGGCTCAGAGGGAGAAGAGTGCCTGGACTAAAGCCTGGAGGATGAGCAACGATGGGTGGTGATGAAGGAAGAGGACAGACTCCAGACAGAGGAGGGGTCTGTGCCCAGGCACAGAGAGCAGGCACTGTAGTGGACCCATTGCCCTGCCTCTGGCTCCAAATTCCTTTGCATCTTAGAGGTTCCAAACTTCCTTCCTCCGTTGTGTTCCTCCCTCTCTGACCCTGTGGTCCCTCCAACCTCCCCCCACAGAGCACTTGGTGACACCCTCTCTGAGTGCAGGGCTCTGGGTCTAGGTCTGTTTTGTTTCATGGTCAGAGGTGTGGGCACCAGTCATCCTCTTGCTCCTACTGGTCTGGAGCACCCTAGAAACAGGTGGCTCATTCTTGAGGTCTTCTCTAGCAGAGCCTGAAAGAGGAGCTCAGCTGATGCAAATCTAAACACAAGTGTAGCTATGACCATCAGGTGCTGTGCTGGGCACCAGCAGTGCAGAGACAAATAAGCCAGTGGATTCACGTACCCTTTTCTATCTAGGGAACACTCAGCCGGTGCTAAGAGCTTGGCAGTAGTCCTGGCAGCAACCTGGTTCCCAACTGGGTCACTGTGACAGAGGAGAAATCGAAGGCCAGAGTCACAGATCCCACAAGGGGCAAAGTCAGACCGCAAATCCAGGGTGTTTGGAGTTCGAACCCAGCATTCTTTCCTGACATCTCAAGCGCCTTCCCTGCTCCCAGGGTTGTCCTGGGACTGGCCAGGAGTGAGAAATCTTCGAAGGGCTCTGCAGGCCAGCAGGTCCTCAGACCTCACTTCTGGGACAGGAAGGCAGCGCAGGAGAGGGGCAGGTGCCTGGGGACCCTGGGGCCCCGGCCTGATCTTCCTTGTGCATGAGCCACAGGGATCACAGCCTACGGGGCAAGCCCAGGAGCATCCCGAGAGGATGGACATGGTGGAGAGTGGAGTCAGGCTGTCCCACGTTATCCAGTTGTTCTGACAGCAAAATCCCTGCTCTTCCCAGTCAGCACACTGCTCCAGTGACGTCAGTGCATGCCGCCAGAATCAGAAACACATGCACCAGAGGAGCTGCGTGGGTTCAATGAACCCGGAGGTTACACTGTGAGGGGAAGACCCTCCAGACAGGACTGTTAGAATTCCAGAAGTCTACACCATGTATGTTACACCAGGTCCCTGGCTTCAGGCACAGCCACCCTGTCCTCACACCGCACATCCACCCAAGTGTAGTGAAGGCCAAAAGCTTTGAAATCATTGTAGTAACCGCTTGATATTCCAGAGGATATAACACAATGCCCAGACGGGACTTCCGGTATAGGAAGTGCTTTTACCTCCAGCTGGTTCCTACCATGGCCCTGAGTACTGGGGTTCACCCCCCATCCCATGTGGACAGCAGGCCCCAAGAGAAAACACGATTTGCCAAGGTCACACCTTTATTGAAATGACATAATCCTTTATCGACACCCACTCGGTACAAGGCATGGTGACACTTTGCACATTTCATTTCATTTTCACAACGATCCCGAAAGACAGAAATTAATATCCTCCTTTTACAAATGGGGAATGAAGTTTCCGAACCTTGGTACAATTTGGCTGAAGTCACACGGTGGGTAAGCAGCAGATGTGGGACTCAAATCCCATCACACAACTGTGTCTGCCGGCTCCAAAGACAGCAAAACCTGGCAGAAGGAGGTTGGCCAGTGCAGGGTGGTACCAGCAGAATACGAGTTCAGAAGCTAGTCTGGGCCTGGAGTGGACCAGTGTTGAGGAAGCCTTGCCTTCTCTCCTCCCCACAGAATCTGAGCAATGTTTGATGACGCAAGACACAGGCCCTCAGCCGCCTCCAGGGTGAGACTGGGCACTGGGTCTCTCCAAATCCTGCTGGGCCCCGACGGCTGGTGACTGCATGGCCTTTGGAACGAATGGAGCCCACAGTGAGAGTACAGGCTTCAGCCGAGAATGGGGGCAGAGGCATGGGCACAGCCACTTCATTGTGTGGGCACAGGAAACCATTGGGGCTACATGCAAATGAGCAAACTGGTGGGGATGGTGGCCACCGGCCAGGAGTCAGCCATGAGGAGCAACAGGGAGGAAGATGTCCAGTAGGAGATCTGAGCACACAGCTTCCATCCTTGGGCTGCCAGGAACCAAGACCTCAGGGACAGCCGCCTGGCCTGTGCTCCCCCGTGGAGGCGCAGTCAACAACGCTGTCGGGGTATGAAGAATTTGAACCTCCAAACGCTTGATGGCCTTGACTCTCCCAGAACAGAGAAATCTGTGTGCACACAGACTCACGCACACAGTACAGGCACGAGTGCAAGCGATTCAGACCTAGGTGTGTGTCCAGACACAACCAGTTCTCAAAACTTTTATGACAATGTGCAAATGATGAAGTCCCCTCAGCGTTTGCACAGACCTGCCATGTGCACGGCCATTTACAGTATCTTACTTTATTCTCACAGCCACCTTTTGAGGTCCACAGAATTGCAAACTTCGTTCCCGGCAATATAGTTTCCAGATGAAGAAATGAAGATTGGGCCAGCATTGGTGATTTGAACACGGTAAATTGCCAGTTAGTGACAAATCTGGCACTAGAAACAAGATCTGTGGCTTTTAGTCCCAGGTTTTCCTCTGCGGGGTTTCCCGGCGTCTGCCCTGATCCTCCAGCCTGGGTTGTCCTGTCTGTGGGCTCCCTGTGGGGTGCCGCCAGCTCTCAGTTTGAAGACTCCTTGTGTTCTCTCTGCTCAGGGGAAGCTCATGCTCCACCCCAACCTCCATCCCGTGGGCCTCTCCACACAGCTGGGTTCCAGCAGGGTCCTCTCCTGCCTGGGATAGGAGAATGGAAGGCTTTTAAATGGTTGAATCACTTAGACCAGGAGAGAATGCTTCAAGTTGGTTACACTAGAGGGGAGAACGGGCTACCCAGACAAGCAAAATAAAAATGAATCCACTGTGTGAACTGGCACGGCAGAGGCTGGGGACTGCCACGACACCGTGCATTAAAGGAAGCTGCGTGTCTAGCTTTCTCTTTCTGGGCACCAGAACCTTAGCTACAATAGATCTCTGGAGTATATTTGACCTGGATACCTATCTAAATCTTCTCCATTGAGTTTTTTTTTAATTCAGAGCTCCATAAAAATGATAAAAATCAGGTACTGTGGCTCATGCCTGTAATCCTAGAATTTTGAGGGGCAGAGGTAGGTAGATCCCTTGAGCCCCAAGAGTTAAAGACCAGCCTGAGGAATATATTGAAACCCCATCTCTACAAAAAGTAAAAATAAAAAATTTAACCGGAAATTGTAGTGCGCACCTGTGGTGGTCCCAGCTACTTAGAAGGCTGAGGTGGGAGGATCACTTAGCTCAGGAGGTAGAGGCTACTGTGAGCCGTGATCACACCATTGCACTCCAGCCTGGACTACAGAGTGAGACTTTGTCTCAAAAAACAAAACAACAACAACAAAACACACATACACAAAAAACAAACAAACAAAAAACACACAAAAAATATAAGAAGACCATTTTAACCCGTGCTGTAAGAGGACCGTGAGGCTGTGGCCATTGACAACCCCTACCCGAGAAATTGCTGAAACCTCTCACGCAGGTGAAGCGATAGAAGGAAAAGGTGGGTGAATGTTTATGTCTGGTTTGTTCACCAAGAGATCTCAGCAACCAGCCCAGAGCTGGCCACACTAAGCGGGCTCAATGCATGAACACTGGCTCTTCATCTCTTAGCTGGGCTGGAAATAGACTTTGTAGTCTGATTTCTTTTGTCCTCATCTGCAAACGGGGCAGATGTGAGAGGCCTGGCAAGTGTCTATGATCTTGGTGAAAACATCTGCTTCCAGCGCACATGACGCAAGTCAGCAGGAGCCAGGAATGTTCCTGCCCTCGCTACCGTTTGACTTCTTTTATTAATAACTTGGGAGGATTGCAGGCGAGGGCTTCTGGCAGGAATGAAAGGAAATGATCCAAGAAAAAAAATCAAACTCATAAATAAGCTAAAGTGACCGATGGAAGGCTTTTGATCTTTTTTTTTTAAGTGAAATATGGGCATTTCCCTTCAGAACCCTGCAGGTAGAGAGAGAAGCCAAGAGGGCTGACTTCTTAGGGGTTAGCGTATAGACATGCACTTTCAAACCACAGCCTCTTCTCATTGGTCTTTTGGGGATTGCGAAGTCTCAGCTGGGCTGAGAGGAGGATGGCAGCATAAAGGAGAAAGAGCATGAACTTTGGAATCACTCCAAGCTTGGTTTCAAACCAGCTGTGTGATCCTGGGCAAGTTCATTATCCAAATGTTATGTTCCTTTTGTGTTGACTGGGGCTAAGAAAGCCTGCCTCACAGAATATCTGTGGAAACTGAATTTGGTGATGTGAACATATATTAACCAGGATAAGTATTCTTTAACTGCCAAATGGATAAGTCTCGAAAGTTCTGTGGCAAAGCATAACACCACCTACTCCAAGTCCAGTGCAGGTGGATGAGGCTCCCCTCCATCCTGTGACTCAGGTAGAAGGACCGTACCTTCCAGCAGGTGGGACCATGCTGGCATACAATTGCTGTCCCAGCTTCTTTGTTACTAGCACCCTCTCCCCGTCCTTCTCAAAAGTGTCCCTTTTTGAGTGACAAGTTATACAGTCACTTTAGGCGCAAGGAGCCAGACTCCCTCTGTCCTGTGATGCCATCTTCTCTACATGTGGCACCCAAGGTCATCATGGCACAATAGTCCTTCAATGCATCAGCTCAGCAGTGACATATGCCATTCTGCCCCCATTTCATTGGCTACACTGGTCACATGGTCTCACCCGACAGCCCTGCCGTCTTGTCCCACCATCTTCCCACATACCCAGCAAGGGGAGTGAGCCCAGTGCGGGTGTTCTGGCATGGAATAAGGTTCTCAGTGAGTGTTTTGTCCCTGCTCTGCTTCCCCTACCCTCCTTGGGAGGCACATGGGATAGGAGGAGAAAAATGACATCTCGTGGACACGTCGGACCACAAAACACCAAAAGTTCGGAGGTGTACAAATTTTAAGGCAAAATGAAATATAGCCCTTTACTGTTTCCAAAGAGCTTTCACGTTCAGGATCTCACTTGATCTTCATAATAGCACCATGAGGCAACATTGGAATTTCCGTTTATAAGGGAAAACTGAGGTTCAGAGAAACACACACCCATTTCACAAGGCTCCAAGATGATGGAGCCAGGACGTGAACTCAGTCCTCCCACTTTGCCACCCAGTTCTCATTCCCTTTCTCCGTCTCACAGTCCTACACATGCATATGGTGGTGCTGTGGGCATCCTCACGGCTGAGCCCACAAATTGATTTCCTAAGTGCAGGACCGAGAATCACTGATGAGGCCAGGGCTGAGGAGTAAAGGCTGTTAGTCTAGGATCAAATAATAGAAACAGAAGGCATATGAAGAGGCCTCCTCCCCCACCTCTTTCTTACTATACTCATGGGGACTGAGGCCTAGGGAGACTTCCCTAAGGTCACACTGTGAGCTAGTACCCGAGACCACCAGGTTTCCTGATTCCTATTGCAGTGTTCTTTCTGCTGCTCTATCACAAAATCAAAGAGAAGAAAATGAAGAATAGACTGCTTCCTTGGTTATTCTGAAAAAGAAAGAAGCCAACAAAGGCACAGGGGAACAAGAGGGCACATGATGTCTGCCATGTCAGTGGGAAGCGCAACGATCCTTGGAATACTAAAGAGTGGAGAATCTCTCCCGGCTCACAGGAGGTAGGAAGGCTTCATATTAGTTACACGTGATTCAGACTGCCAGCTCTCCATTAAGCTCTTCTCTTCCATGTAACTGACAAGGTTAAGTCTTCCAGAGGAGAGATGAAAATAACTCATTCTAGTTGGATGCTTGGCAGTGTAGCTGTCCATCCATCTAGTCCTTCTTCCAAAATGTATTTACTGAGCCCGTGTATTGCTCAGGCACCCTGCGGCAGGCATTCTGGGCATGCCACGATGAGTCATTCAGCTCCTGTCCTTAGACATCTCCTGGCCTAGTTTGGGAGACAGCCAATCAGGACACAAGGCAGTAACCCAGCCTGAGTAGGAACTAAGGGATTTATTTCCTGGAATAGGTGACATCTGAACTGAGACTTGGAGTTGGTAAGCAGTCTTAGGTATGCCGGAGCAAGGTGTGGGTTTGATATAATGAGAGATGATGCTATTTCTCAAAGGAACCAGCATATCAAGGACTCTGACCGCAGAGTCTGTACGTGATCCTCTAGGCAATGGGAGCTACTGAAGACCGTGGAGCAGGAGAGTGATGTGATCAGATTCAGGTTTAAGAAATCTCTCTCCAGCAGCTACATGATGGGTGGGCATGATGGAGATGAAACCGTAGTCTACATTTCCAGCACCACAGTGCGGCCACCATCATCTCCCATCTAAGTGACTACAACCAAGTCCAGATTTGCTTCCTCCAGTCCATTCTCAAGAGTTCAGTGTGACGGATCCTCTCAGAGCTCAAATAGGACCATGTCTTCTTCTCCTATTTAAAGCTTTCGGTGCCATTCCACTGTTCTTAGCCCCTGTATGATCTGGCACAGGTTGCCTCTCAAATTCAGCTCTTGAACTTCTTACTTTGTCTTCCGTGTGTGAACAAACTCAATGTTCCTCAGAAGTATAGTGTTCGCTCCTCCCTTGGGGCCCACAGACCTATGCTTTTCTCTGTTCCCCCTTACTTCCCACGTCGCCAGCCTTATCTCCCCAATTCCACTCCTTCAAATCTTAGCTTAGATGTCACTTCCATCAGCGAAAGCCCTCTGGCCCCCAAAGCTAGAAGAGGTGTTTCGTGACTATGTTCTCACTACAGCCTGCACCTGGCTTTATGGTCATTGCCTATTCAGTAGTCCATTTCCCACCAGACCACGACCATGTGAAGATGCAACTAGAAAAATAGGACTCTGGCGTTGATGCTCCATCCCCAGGGCCGGTACATTGTGTGGTGTATTTGCACAAGTATTTGTTGACTACATGAATGGAGGCAGGAGACCCACCATAGCCATCCAGATTCGAGAAGCAGAGAGCCTGGGACCAGGGCAAGCCAGTGGGATGGAAAGGAGAGAAGCGCAGTGGTCGTTTGTGTCGCTGTCACTCAACAGTGTTGTCCATGGGTCTCACTACTCCTTGGCTCTCTCCACTACTCCCATGGGCTGTTGTCCCTGTCCCATGTCCCATGTCCCAGCCTCTAGGGATCAGCCCTGGGGGCAGAAAACCATTATGTCACAGGACTGACTGTAAAATCATTCTGCCTTATTCATGTCTTCATTACAGCATTTGTCATTTAGTATTCCATCATTTCTTCAAATTTCTGTCTCTCCCACTGGGCTGGAAACTGGAGAGTGAGGACTGAAGCTTATGAGCAGTGTGGTACAGAGCAGGCTCCTGAAAGAGCTCATTAAATGCACCTGAACTTGGCTGAGACTCAGTCCCTGCAATCAAAGACCTCACAGTTCATTTCAGGTGGCACCTATGGACACACATGACTTTTTCAAGGTGGGCTTGATAATGAGAGATGGCATCATCACTGGGCCACAGTGAGTACTGAAAGGGTTTGGACTGTGCTGCTGAGCACAGAGGAGGGGTCATTGGTTCCGACTTGGCGGCCTGTAGAGAGCTCCCCTGGTAATGCACAAACACGTCCCCGTTCAGCATTCTACATTTACTGTCAGGGAGCAGGGTATTCATCACAGCGCACTGACTCCTCTAACAAACTACCCCCAGGTCTCAGGGGCTTCGCTGATAAGATCTATTTCTTGCTTAGATCACAGTGCAATGCAGCTTGGCAGAGAACCACGTAGTTATTCAGAGACCCACGCCCCTTCTGTTTAGAGCAGAGGCTCTCAGCCGTGACACGGTGACACTTGGGCACCAGGTAATTCTTTGTTGTGGGGGCTGTCCTGTGCTCTAGATTGTCTACAGCAGGGGTTCCCAACCCCTAGACTGCAGACTGGTACCAATTGCAGCCTGTTAGGAGCCAGGCCCCACAGCAGAAGGTGAGTGGCAGGTGAGCATGTCCACCTGAGCTCCGCCTCCTGTCAGATCAGTGGCGGCATTCGATTCTCATAGGACAGATTCTCATTTCCTGTTGTGTGCTGCGCATGTAAGGGATGTAGACTGTGTGACAATTATGAGACTCTAACTAATGCCCGATGCTCTGAGGTGGAACAGTTTCATCCCAAAACCATCCCCTACCACCATCCCCACCCCCACCCCAACCCTAGTCGGTGGAAAAACTGCCTTCCACAAAACTGGTCCCTGTTGCCAAAAAGGCTGGGGACTGCTGGTCTAGAGCACCCTGGGCTCTACACACTTGGTGCAGTGACACACACACCCCTTGTGACACCCAAAACTGTCTCCAGACATCACCAATGTTCCCTGGGTGGTAAGATGGCTCCCAATGAAGAGGACGACACACATGGTGTGTCCTCATCTTCTATGGGACAGACTCATCATCTATGGACAGACTCGTCCCATGACTGCAGCTGGGAGGGAACTTATCTCCTGTAAGGGAGCCTCACAGAGACGGTGTCACCGTGTACCTGGCAGGAGAGGGAAGCGATGTGGGGAGCCAGCCAATTCCACGGGTAGTTAGAGTTCATGTATTTTATTTTCATTTCTGAAGAAAAGAGAATACCACCCCCCCACATTTTTTCCATATCAGCTTTGGGGCTCAGCCTGGTTCCCCCACTCATACACCCAACCTCACATAAGGTCTTTGAGCGCACCTAGAAAGCCGTGGGAACATGGTCCTACCGTATCACAGCGTCCTCTCCACCATGGTGACTGATGGGAACCTAATGAGACCTAGAAGCCTTTCGCTCCCTCCAGCCACCAGGCAGACTTAGCCTCTCCTGCCTTCCCACGGCGGGGCTGTCGGGCCGGACACATCAGTCCTGCCCTTGGGAACGTGCTTCCCAGCTGCAAGTAAGAACCCTCGTCACTTACAGCCATACTCAAGCACAGCGGGCTCCACTGCCGCGCAGGCTCAGTGCGGCCAGCCGCGGTTGTAAGAACCCACGTGGACGCCAAGAAGCCGCGATGGGATTCCAGCAGGGGGAGCGGCGCTTGAAACTGGGGGGGGGGGGGGGGGTGAGCCCGGTACGCGTGGGAAACGTGGGACTGGGGGGAGGGGGTTTCTGACCGAACAGAAAGGACCGTAGGAGAACTGCAGTATATCAGGCCGCAGAGGTAACCTGGGGGTCGGAACGCCGGGACAACACAAATCCTTTATTTTGCGTTTTCCGAGGGAGAGAGTGCTTTGGCTTTCCGGATGGACTAAATTTACACTAGCCAAGGATTTTTCTGGAAGCTTCTATAGAAAAATGGCCGTTTTGAGCTCCGATAGGACTCCCTCTCTCCAACTGCGAGCAAACTCCTGGAACTCCTCCACCACAAATGTTTCATGTGGTGTAGCCGAGAATTAATTAGAAAAGAAAAAAAACTCTCAAGTCAAAACACATATCTCACAACCTATTAGCATTAAGATTAGCATTAAAGAAAGTTGGAAACTATAACATTTTAAGCACAATTTATAAGTCTAATTTCCTGTGTGTCACTCTCAGATAATAAATGCTTTTCCTTCAAGTTGAAAAGTCTTGGTGGAAAGTAGGGGCTAGGAGGTCGGGGGGAAAAGAAAGAAAAAGTTAATTTAAGGCCTATTAGTTTATTTTTAGTCGCCCAAGATCTGAGGGTCTGAGAACATTTCCCTTTTCTGATAGAACACGCCTTCCTGTGTAGCAAGGAAGTCCCCTGACCTCGGGCCTCCTTCAAGGTGCTACTGATTTTTGACAGAATTCCTCAGGCAAGGGCTTTGAAAGAGGCTGAGCCAGAGCTGCGAGGGGAGGGTGATCTGGGGTCTGGAGGGACAAGGTTAATTGCTGGGAGCATTGAGAGTGGGGTTGCAGGGACGGGATGCCGGACCGGGAGTCCTGCTTCCTGTATTGCTCTGGAAGAAGTTCGCCCACCGCTTCCATAATAAGACATTCCTGCTAATTTGCCAGGAGCTGAAAGGGATTTCTGTTTTTAGCTTTGGGTCTGTGGCAACTGTTTTGTTTTAGAAGAAAATCAAACGGGGAAGGGAGCTGGAGTTGGGTGGGGGAGGGGAGACAGAGTCGTAATTGAAGTGCATTACTGCTAATTACCTCGCCCTTTCTTTCAGTCATCATGTTGACAGAGAAATCTATTACCCAGCAGCTCCGTTTCCACAAATTGCCCTTCCCCGAGGACTTTGGGGAGGGGGCGAGATGGTGCTAGGGGAAATCGCTGCTTTGTTCCAGAAGTGGGCCTCCAGCCATCTTCAGAACACAGCTCCAGCTGTCTCCTAACCAGAGCAAGGGAAGCTAGTGGGTACCCCACGCCCCCAGGAGGCGGTGGGAGTCACCTGGGAGTCTTGTCCCACCCAGGGTCCTCCTAGCTGCCTCCTCTTGCACATCACCTGGAGTGCTGATGAGGTGGGTGGGGAGACAGCCTGATCTCTGCCTCAAAAGAAAGAGAGTTGGAGGAAACCCTGCCTGAAGTAGCAGCCGTGTTGAAAGCTCTTGCATATTTGGCCAATGAAATAAGGAGCAAGGCCCTGGGCCGTGCCTGCTTTCCATCTTATTCTGCATCTCCTGGGCCTGCCCCCTCCCTCTGCCTCTCCTCTTCCTCCTTTCTGCGTGTGACATCCCCGCTCCTCTTCCCTGCTCTTTCTCTCTCCTTCACCTCCCGCCTTCCGCCCTCCTCTTTCCTCTTGCCCTCTTGCTTCTCATAGCTTCAGGCCCCCAAGGGCTGGTGTTGAGGAGCCAGTGTTGAGACAGTCCTGTCAGCACACACTGGGATCCTCATCTCCTCCCTCCACCTCTGTCCTTCCAAGCCATCTCTTAAGACAGAGCTCCATCATGGGCTAGGGTGTTAGCCACCTATGGGCCAGGGAGAAGGCGGAAGTGATGGGGGAAGAGCTCTCAGAGCCTACCTGGCTGCAGCCCCCCTCGGCCTCTTCTCTCAACCTGTGCTCCCTCAAAATACATGAGGGTGGCCTCTGGTGAGGACGCATCAGAGACAGCAGGACGCGAAGCCTGCCCCTAAGAGGCCCTGCCCTGAGAGGCTCCGCCATTGTGGTGGCGGGTTGGTGAGAATGTGTCTAGTTACGCTTAGAGCCTCGGGCTGAACATAACCAATGCTAAGCTGCCCTGGGGCCTGGTCTCTGCTCCACAAACACCAGTCTAGCCTCCGCAGTAATCTACATGCTATAGACTCTTGCCTTCCGTGTCTGAAGGGAGAGTGCATTCTTCATGCGAGACAAAGCTTCTGGAAATCCCTTTTTAATCAAGTGATCCCAGTCTCTCCCCATTCCCTCACTCCCGCCAGTGACCAACTCTGCCTGTTCCAGTGTGAGCCCCACTCACTGCCTTAGCTTGTCCAGGGTTTTGTTGCCTACTCTCTGCTTCTGCAAAGGACCTGCAAAGGCTGCCCCGGAAAGTCAGGTCTGTCCTCTGCAGGGTGTGTGGGAAGGGCCCAGTGTCAGGCCTTGTTTCCCTGACAGTCTATAGCTGCTGTGGGTCCAGCACCCCCACCACCTGCCCCGGCTAATCTTTGAGCTTGAGAGCACATTACAAGTTTCCAAAGCCCTGAAGCCTGGCTGGGACTCTGCCCTCGATGGAGGGTGTGAAGGAGGAGCAGACTCCTGAGAGTTCCCCGGGAGCATGAGCCACTGTTCTCAAGGCCTTTGCCTTCAGTTCAGGGTCTAACACCTGGAACAGAGCAGGAGGCCAGGGAAGAGTGTCTGCGGATGAGATCAAATCATGAATTGTTTTCCAAAGAGCTGGAGGAGGACTAGGGTATAAACACATCATCAGATTCTGCCAAATAACCCTGGAGGGTACCTGGGAAGGCAGGAGGCTATTTGAGGTCTCGAGATACCCTACCCACTAGGGTATTGGACGGGACTGTGGCCTTCTCTTCTTTCCTCACTCCTTTCTCCCGTATGCCCTCAGAGGAGGATGCGTTTTCCAGGGAAATGCATTTTCCAGGGAAATGACTTCTCTACAGTCACATTTCTTTCAGAGTCGTGGCAGAGTCTTGGATGGTCCAGACGTCTGTGACTGACTTGGCTGACATCCACCCAGGAAGCAGGTCTCCTGATCTCAGGTGTAGATTCCCCGAGGGGCTGGATGGGCTGCCTGTGCCTCCTGCAGGCTCTCCCCCTACCCCCGGAAGGAGGTAGGCCAGGGAGATGCCTCGCATTCCTGTGGGGCAGGGGGCTGGAGAGGTTGTTGTTGTTTTTTTTCTTAAGAGATGTGGTCTTGCTGTTGTCCAGGCTGAAGTGCAGTGGCGCCATCATAGCTCACTGCAGCGTCAACCTCCTGGGCTCAAGTGATCCTCCCTCCTCAGCCTCCTGAGTAGCTGGGATTACGGGTGTAAGGCACCACACCCAGCCTAGGGAGGTTTTAAATCTTCCAGCCTCCCTTGGCATGGAGGTCTCCCTCCATAGGCCCGGGATGGGTATTGCTGTGGTTTGGGCTGAATGCACTAAGTGATGATTATCAAGCTACTCCTGGGGTATCCCTGTGGATGCACATGGGCTGAATTTCTGGAAGGAGGGGAAGCTGTGATGGAGTGCAGAGAGGCCGCACTCGGGATAGACAGACAGGTCACTTTGTCTCAAATGCAAATCGTGAAGAATTGGAGGCCACATGCACAGTCCTGGGTAGGAGGAAACAGAGTGGGCACCTGGTCCACCCCTCACAGGACCGACGAAGAAACATGGATCCAGAGAAGGGCCGATGTCTGTCCAAAGCCACACAGCAGGAGCCCCACCTTTACCTCCCTTTCCTCTCAGCCCCACACTCACTGCACTATGGCAATGATGTTAATTCCACTACGACAATCTCTCAGGATGGAAAATCCCCCAACTGCCTCTGCTTGGGCTTAGTTTTTAGAAATTCAAGGACGTGTATTTCAGTTTGTTTTTTTTTTTTCTTCAAAATGAATGTTTAAAATTCAGGCATCTTTTGTTCCACTCGATGCTGGAAGAATAATTCTAGGGACTTCAAGATCTCATTTAACAAGCGTTACAGCTTGATGAAATGCTGATTTTCATATTGTTCTCAAACTGCACAATTGCAGAAGCCAATGGCAAATGGGAGCAGGATATTTCGACGGAAAAGCTGAAAACTGAAATCCACGTTGACAAATCCGAGCTGAATGGCAGCGTGAAGAGCACAGGGCTGCAGTTTCTCAGTTAGCCTGGAAAGACAGTAGGGTGTGGCCAGAGACACACAGGCTGTGGACAGGGACCTGGCTCAGATTTAGGCTCTGCCACTGCTGGCCGAGCCACCACGTACAAACTTGTTGTAAATGATAAGCGAATCTGGGCTGGCAGGGAGGATTTGGCTAGTTTGTGTGGCCTTTGAGGTGCAGATGACAAGAAACTTGAGAAAAGCGATGTCTCTCTTAGGGTTGAGATTTCTCTGCAGCCTACAGTTTAGCTGTAGTGTTGAAAGGATAGGGAGAGCCGGGCACAGTGGCTCATGCCTATAATCCCAGCACTTTGGGAGGCTGAGGCAGGTGGATCACTTTTGGCTGGGAGTTCGAGGCCAGCCTGACCAACATGGAGAAACCCTGTCTCTACTAAAAATACAAAATTAGCCGGGCGTGGTGGCGCATGCCTGTAATCCCAGCTAGTCGGGATGCAGAGGCAGGAGAATGGCTTAAACCCGGGAAGCACTCCAGCTTGGGCAACAAGAGCGAAACTTCATCTCAACAACAACAAAAAAGAAAGGATAGGGAGGTTGAAAGTTATCGTGATTATCTTGATGGATGGAAAGAGAACTGGAGTCTGCAGATGGGGATCCACTAACCAGCCGACTTCTCATGTGGACGCTGAGCTGGTAGATCAGAGCTTACTGTGTTGAGGACAACTCCGAGTGGTTCTGGGAGCAGAGCCTGGCACTGAATAAATGTCAATACATTTCAAATGATGAATTAGCAATGGCCATGCGGGATGCTGTTTTGAGAAGGACTGGGGGGTTCCTGGATCAGCAGGAACATTTGCAGTGATTAATCAGCCATGGACAGGTGGGGGCGGAGAAGGGCTTCATGTATGCACAATAGTTACTGACTCTGAGTTCTGCGCTCCAGTTGATGGCTGTCGGCGTCAGGTTCTGTGTCCATACAACGCCAGAATCACTCACCGGAGAAGGACCAAGCTCTAAGCGTCTGGAGAGCAGGATGCCAAGGGCTGGGCTGCTGTGTATGGCTGTGCAAGCTGTGCCCTGAGCAACCCAGATGCTGCCCTTCACATGGGCTCTTGGAAGCATGGCGTTTCTGGAGTTGTGCAGCACAGTGGCACTGGCTGGGAGGTAGCAAGCTGTAATGGGAAAAGCACCGTTCCGGGGCCTAGGAGACCTAGTTCGTGGTTTGCCTCTGAATTTGCTGCCAGTTCCCTCTGGTGCCACATTCAAGGCCTTCCCCATCTTTGTCTCCAGCTTCCCCATCTGCATTTGCATCCACTGGTTCCCAAGTGCTCCCCCGGGCCCTGCAACCAGCATTTCAAGCCCTTGGGTGTTTTTTTTTCTTTTTTCTTTTTTGAAGCTTCCTCAAATTGGGCTTCTCGGGCCTCCTTGGGTGTTTTGAAGCTTCTATTTGCTTTGCCATAGAGCCAGACCTCCAATCTGGGCAGCTAGACTTGTTTTTTGGGCAGCTGTAAAGCCAAGCTGACCTTTCAGGCCATGAGCGGCAGTCGGGCTGGAGGTGGGGGATGCTTCTGACACAGCTCAGTGCTTTTGCCAGCTCCCAGGCTGCGGGACTCCCAGCAGGACTCCCGGCAGAGGCCAGGCCCTGCTCTGCAGAGCAGGTGAAGCACTCCTGTGGACGTCACCTTTGGATACTATGCAGGGCAAGATCCAGCCTTTCTCTCTTGTCTCAAGCAATGAGCCTCACCCACCCTTTACTCTTCATGCACCAGCTCTGCTGACCTCACAGCAGATCTCCATACTGGCCCTGTGGTTTCCTGCCTCTGAACCTTTGTACAACCCAGTCCTGCCTGGAATGCCCTCCCACTTCCTCTAGTCTATTCTCAAAGTCCCATCGAAGCCATCTCAGTGAACTCCGTTCCTTCCAGAGAGAAGCAATCACCTCTCCTTTGTGTGGGGCTACTTCTGTTTCAAGGTTCTACAGGGCACTTAATGAACTGCCTTATACTGGTCCCTTTCCCAATGCCTGGGAGCTCGTTCTGGGAAGGGAAGGTATCTGCACAGAACAACAGGCCATTTCTGTTCTTCACTGACCATGTGCTAAGCATTTCACATGTATAATTTCAAGAAGTGGGTATCGAACTTGACTCGTTCCATAGAGGCGGCAGCTGAGGCCAGAGATCACTCAGCAAGTGCATGGCAAGCTCAGAACCCAGCTCCCCACCTCCAGAGCCTGGAGATCCACCTGCTGCTTCTCCTGAAGTGAGCCATCTCCTCTGCAGTGGGCCTTTCACCCCCTGCCCCAGTCCTGGGTACGGTCAGACTGTCTCGGAGGAGAGGTCTCTGAGCTTCCCAGACAGCCTTGGCAGCTCAGCGTCAAATGGGGGTTGGATTCATCCTGTGCGGTAGAGCGGGGCAGACGTAAACATTACTGAGTGAGACACGCAGTTTTCCAAGGGAACTGTTATCTGTGCAGGCCCGTTTGTGGTGCATTGAAATGAATTCCTTCCAGGATGATTATCTTTCCTGCTTTTTTTTTTTTTAATTTTTTTTTTTAGCGTATAGCAAGTGTTAAAACCAGTTTTCAAGATCTGTTAATGAATGCCAGAGTGATTATGTTGATAGCTCCATCAATTAGGCGGAAAATCAGGTAACCAGACTATTTAGTTTATGTAATAGATGTGTGGGCTTGTTCACTCTCTGAAAGAACATTCCTGAAAGGGTCATTTTTTATTTCCAGAGATGCCTTTTTTCCTAATCGCTTGAAGGTTTGAAAATTGCTCCCTTTCCCCCGTTTTCCTTCTGTGCAAATGTATTTCCTCATGTCACATTTCCCTGACACCTCCGGTCCCCTGGAGAAGCAGAGCCCCTCCTCCAGCCTCCCACGTGCCTTCTGTCTCACCAGGAAAACCTCTGAGATTCAAAACCAAGTTGGAAGAAACACAAACCCTTTGGTTTTCTTCTTTGTAAATAGATTTGACACAATGATGTGGGAAGAGCCCGATCCTGGTCCCTTCCCCAACTCTGCCTTGAGTTTGCTGAGTGAACTGGGCATGTCCCTCCGTCCTTTTGTTTCCACTGCTGTACAGTGAGGGACAAAGGCACACTGAGGGTCTAAGAGGTAGGACGAGGACCTGTGGTTGGAAGGTCCAGGAGCCAGATTTTTCTTGACTGGGAGGAAATCTTTCAATCTTTCTCCGAGAACTCACCGACCTGTGCAGTCTGCTGTGAGATGGCCTGAGCTAAGAGTAGGCAGCCGTCCTGGAAAACACTGTACTCCAGGATGCAGATACGGGGGAGATTGGGCCAAGTGACCCTCAAGTCTCATTTAGCCTCGGAATCTCTGGTTCCTGGGCTTCACGTGGTCAGTGGTTTCTTCCATCTTGAAAAGTCAGCCAGACTCCTTGCTGGTTGCCCTTTTACCTTTCAAGCACCTACTCATGCAGCAGGAGGCTGGCCACCCACGGGGAGATGCATCTCTCAGCTCTTCTACACGAGCCCCCTTGTGCAAATGTTACAGGTCTTTCTTAGCGCACTGCCATTCAGACTCCATCAGAACACGCTGGAAAGACCGAGAGTAGAGATAGCGTTGTTTCCTAGACATGACTGACTATCTTCATTGTGCTCAGGTAATTACCTGACTGCAAAGGGGGCGAGCCAGCCAAGCAGAGATTTTCCCAACAGGTGCCCCTCATTGTCTTCTACGAATAATGTATATTTCCACCCTAACAAAGACTATCACTAGCTTTTTCTGGTTGAGACATACTGAGCACATGAGCTCTAATTTCAACCAGCTCCTGAGCTGAATTAACCAGTCCTCCCTTGAACACTGTCCATTCCTGCTGGGGACATTTTCCCTGACTCTCCAGAAGTGATTATCCCCACAGCCTGCCCCCTGCCAACTGATACATGTGCACTGGACTCTGACATGAATGAGAAATTAACTTCTGCTGTGGGAAACCTCTGACGTACTGGGGCTCGTCTGTTACCGAAGCTAGGACTAACTTAGCTGATTTGCTCTTTCAGCCTCCTAGCACTCTGTCATCTCACTGCTCACATGCCTTTCTGTCTCACTAGCCTGGGAGCTCTTGGAGAGGAGGACCATGCCTGACTTGTCTTTGTATCCTGTGATCATGCCTGCCACATAACGGGCTCTGTGTTGGCAGAGTAACCAAATGCTGAAAGATGCTGGCTGTTTAAAATTGTAACCAGAAAGAGAAGCTGAATTTGCTGGTTAACATTTTCCCCCTCGAAGATCATTTCAAGGGAGCTGGAAATCCTAGAAGGCTTCCTAGAAGAGATAACTGGAAGTAATAACAATTTTGAAAATTGAGTTAAATAGAAAGGGCGAACACCCCAAAACAGGAACCATCACGGACACATGGGGAGTTGAAACTGATGGCATGGGCGTATTGGTATGTGTGTGGGAAATGGCATAGGATCTTTGGGAGTGAAAGAAGAGGCACTAAAAATGCTATATGAAAGGAAAAGGGAGCACTTTTAAAGAGCCTTGACCTTCACTGAGCACTCTCCATGCACCAGAGGCTTGCACATTCATTTTTCATTCTTTCTCCTCCACAGATTCAGCTCAAGGCTATTTGATAAGTGAGCCTTAGAGATTGAAGTACTTGCCCAAGGCCATGAAGCAGAGAGGACAGGTTTGTTCCCATTCCAGACCCTAGGCTCTTTTTTCCATCACGGCAACAGTGACTGGGCTGCCTTACATCAGGGAGAGGGGAGTCACCCCAGTCATCCCTACCCGGCAGCCATGTGTTTCTAGGAGGCAGGAAGATTGATGTGGTCACAGGAGTACTAACCTTGGAGTCAGGACACTTGGGCCTAGTTGTATTGCTGCCTCTGATCAGCCATATGACCTCGAAATGGTCCCTTCTCTTCTCTGAGACTCAATTTGCCCCTTGGAAAAATGACAAATTTGGGTCAGATGACCTTTACAGGCTTCTGACTTTACTGGTATAGGATTCCAGTCTCCAGGGAGAGCCACCTTCTTATAGGTGGAGGAAAGAGACCTTTGCACATTCTCTACCAGGGAGGGGTGGGCTGGGAAGAACGTGCTGTGGATGCAGTCAGAGCAGCAGAGTGAGAAGACACGGCACCCACCTGCAGCCACCTTTCACCCCGGGAGATGGAAACGCTTTTAGGGAAAACGGCAAGACACAAGCAAAAGCTTGAGGCCAGCCCCACCAACTGTGCCTGCCCAAGCGCCCAGCCTCAAGGCTTCAGGTCCCTCCTTGAAAAGATGAACAACTCTACTTCCGGGAGAACTTTTTGTAGAATAAGATAAATACATGAACATCTCTTCTAGAACCAAGCACACATCACGAATGGTTTTAGCGAAAAGGTTCTTCCTCTACATTCTGAGTGTTTGGGATAAATATCAATGTATTCGCCTCTTCACCATACCCTACCCTTCATCTTTGCTACTGTTGATGGAACGTAGAGGTTAGGGTAGATACTTATGGGGAATTTAGTTATTCATTGATTTGTTCATTCAAGAAAGATGTATTGGGGACCTACTACATACAGCTGAGTCCTGTGCTAGGTGCCAGGCATACAGTAGTGGACAAGTCAGGCTTCGTGGAGCTGATGATATAGTGGGTATATACAGGCAGGCAACAAGTGATTAAATAAACAAGATTCTTTCCCACATGATGAATGAGCTAAATCAAAGAGAAATTGAGTGAGTAGTGAGATTTAAGGGCTTCCTTTAGACAGACAGAGGTCCAGGAAAAGCCTCTCTGGAAAGGGATATTTGAGCGAAGATATGACTGATGAGATGGAGCCAGCCATACAAAGAGCTGGGAGATGGTAGCCCCAGGACGAGGGGGCTTTGCGAGAAGACCCGAAGACCCTAGAGAGGCCCAGTGCTGCCTGGCACCCACGGCCATTCAGCCGTGGGACATTTATATGAGACCCCCAAAGGAAAGGCCAAGACCAAGCAAACTCTCTGGTCCACAGGAAATCAAAACCTCTAATTCTGGCGTCTGTCCTCATCATTTCTGATGTTTGACAACTACTTCCTTTCAATTCCAGGCCCAACCTCCAAGTGCAGAAACCCCGCAGCACGCCAATGAAATTGATTTAGTGTTTGCTTCGCATTCTCTTCTCCAGCCCCAGGCAGGAGAGATTTACGGCTCCTGGAAGTGCCAGCCCTCCCTGCTTCCTGTAAATCTCCCACCACATTTAGGGCGGCTGGAGCTATTTGGGTAACCTTTATCTGAACCAGAACTTCCTCATCAGGAACTTCAGAGGGTACCTCCAGGAAGAACGGGAGAACCCCAGGGGCTGCCTTGTTTTGGGGAGGATTCCAGGCCTGCTAGGGACAGCTGCTCGGCAGGCATCGGGCAGAGAACAGAGTTCTTCTTTGATGCTGTGACTGCCTTTGTGGGGATGGCGCAAACCCCCATAGGAGCATTTAGGGTTTATGGAGGGCGTGTGGATAGGTAGCACGCTATTAAGCCTGATATCGGGCCCCTGGAAATAAGCAGGAGGGAGAGGATCGTCCGAGGCCAGATGCTCACGATGGAGTTGAATTCATGCATCGTGGAAGACAGATCGTAGCTTTTGAGTCAGACAGGTCTTGCAGATGTTATATTATATTTATATCAATGTGTCCATGGTCTGTTTCCCTGCCTGGAATCTCATCTCCATGAGACCAGGTCTTTGATTATTCTTGGATCTGTCCCCAGCACCTAGAACTACGCCTGGCTGTATGTTTAGCACTCAGTAGGTAGCAGGCAAGTGAATCAACAACTGTGGATTTATTCTGGCACCATCACTTGGCCTTGGGCAAGTCATTGCCTCTCCAAGCCTCAGTTTCCCCCTCTGGATGTTGGGAATAATAATTGTTCAATCAGAACATCAGAGGAGATCCTGTGCTGTACATGTGCAGAAAATGTCATCTCCCTTCTCCTTCCTCTTCCCCGGTCCACTCTGAGAGTAAAGATGGAAAAAGCCTGTGTGCTGTGGCTTTGAAGCAGCAGCCACGGGGTCTCCAGGGTGTGGGGCACTTCCCATTTTCAGAGGGAGCTATCACATGGGAGTCACTTAAAACGTGTGGATTACACAGAGGCAACGCAGTGGAGTCCTGAGGGGCCCTCTGCAGTGTCCCATGGCCCAGGGAGGTTATAGCTGTCGGGAGGACCACATGCCATGGGGAAGGGCACAGCACTCCTGGTTCCAGGACAGAGTGTCTTAAACGGAGTGTGGCCCATCTTTAGCTGTTTCTCCACTGGACAGTAGGGTCCTTAGAGAGAACGTTTGTACCTTCCTCCTCTTTATATCCTTGGCTGCTTTCTCGGAGTCTGAGCGTGGTGGTTGCCTGGCTGCTCTCAGGGCTGACACAGGAAGGAGAAAGGCTGGTTGAACCTCCCCCAGTGCCTATACTGACATTTATCCTAAACAGGGTAGCCAGTGGCTGTGGTCTCTGGCCAGAAGGAGCAAGCTGAAATTGCTTCAGTAAACAGCTCAGTTGAGAGCAAACCCGGGCCTCATTAAACCACAATTAGAATTTCTGCTCTGGCTTCGAAGGAACTCCATTTGGGACTCAAGACTGTTTATTTGAATAAGACTGCGGCTGGGGCTGCGGGAGGGGCGAGGCGGAGGTGGAGGTGGAGGTCAGGCGGCGGGCGTTGGATCTTTCTGTCATTCTGGACACTTTAATAATGGGAAGACCTTTGACCCAAGCCCTCCCAGATCCCTGGATTCCAGAGCCCAAATAACTATGGGCCGGCAGTTTTGAATCTCCCTCAAATGACTAATTAGATGGGATAAGGTATGTAGCATGCTCAGCACATGGCAAGGACTCAGGAGCTGTGACCTGTCCCAGTATCTACACCAAAGTTGCAGAAGAAAAGCTCACTTTTCACCAAAGCCCTTGTTCAGAGTGTGAAAGGCCATGGTATCTTTCATTTGGCCATGATTTTTCCTATTGAAAAGGATACAAGCAAATGAATGACCAGATCTTTTGTAGCCTGACTACAAAAGGTTTCAGGTTCTAAATGCCATATTTCTTCCAGCGTTCCTGCCAAGGTTCAGCCCAGCTCCAGCTTCAGGTTCGCCCATAGACCTTTGTGTTTTTATTCTACCACATGGTAGTAACAAGAGCTAGCGTTTTTCTCCGGGCTTTGCCTGAGAAGCACTTCTTCCACATTGTTTTCTTGTTCAGTTCCCCCAAGAGTCATTTCAGGTCAGCGTTAGTAGCTTTCTCATTTTAGACATGAGAAAAGTGAGATTTAGAGAAAGGAGGTGATTTTGCCCCCTATGTCCAAGCAAGTAAGGAGCTCCTTGATAGATAATCCATTCAATTAGCAATCATTTATTGAGCACCTCCCACATGGGGGCATTTGAGATACAAAATGAGGCCGGCCGTGGTAGCTCACATCTGTAATCCCAGCACTTTGGGAGGCCACGGTGGGTGGATCCCTTGAGGTCAGGAGTTTGAGATCAGCCCGGCCAACATGTCCAAACCCCATCTCTATTAAAAATACAAAAATTGGCCGGGCCCAGTGACTCACGCTTGTAATCCCAGCACTTTGGAAGGCCAAGGCAGGAGGATCAAGGGGTCAGGAGTTCAAGACCAACCTGGCCAAAATAGTGAAACCCTGTCTCTACTAAAAATATAAAAGAAGTAGCCAGGCATGGTAGCGGGCACCTGAAATCCCAGTTACTTGGGAGGCTGAGGCAGAGAATTGCTTAAACCCAGGAGGCAGAGGTTGCAGTGAGCCAAGATCGCATTACTGCACTCCAGCCTGGGCGATGGAGCAAGACTCCATCTCAAAAAAATATATATATACAAAAATTAGCCCGGCCTGGTGGTGCACGCCTGTAATCTCAGCTACACAGGACGCTGAGGCAGAAGAATCACTTGAACCTAGGGAGTGGAGATTGCAGTGAGCCAAGATCGCATCACTGCCCTCTGGCCTGGGTGACAGAGCAAGACTCCATCTCAAAAAAAAGAATGACCATCCTTGCCCTTAATATGCTTTTACTGGTGGTTTATTTAACTGCATTTCTGCAAGTCTCTGGCAGAGAGTCCAGTTGCTGGTGTCTGCAAATTGTATGAAGGGCTCCATGAATCCGTAAGTGCTGGGCAACTTTGAGCTCCACCCACATTCTACCTGCATGCTGAGATCATGGCACTCATGATTTTAGGAGCTAAGATCACAGCAGGACAAATTGTATCCACTTCCCTAATGCCCAGGGCTCACACTCAGCCATGCCACGATTCTAAAGAGGGCCTGGGCCAGATCTGTAGACTGGAGAAGACCTCTACTTCTGCCTGACCTGGAGACCCTAGGCTAGCCCACCAGTGGCTCTAAGAATGGTAATGAAAAACTGTCCTATAGTTAAGCAGAATCCATGGACAGATTTATTCTGTTCTCAGTGAGAAGCAGGCCAGGTTCTCTGAAAGGGTCATGGTTGCATACCAGCTGATGTTTTGTGTAGAGAACCAGAAAGTAGGGCTGGAAGGTTGATCAGGAAATCAGTAGTGAACTTTCCTTTTAATAGGTAAGAAAACTGAGGACAAAAGAGAGTTTGTCCAAGCTTACTTGGCCTGTTACAGAACAAAATAGTAGAACATATCATAGGGATTGAAGAGTTGATCTGGTTAGGGAGATAGAGTCTTAACTCTGCCATTAACTTACCGAATGATCTTGAGCAATTCTCTCTCCACTCTGTAGGCCTTAGTTTTCTTTTTTTTTTTTCTTTGTGAAGTTTCACTCTGTCACCCAGGCTGGAGTGCAATGGTGTGATCTTGGCTCACTGCAACCTCTGCCTCCTGGGTTCAATCCTCTCACCTCAGCCTCCAAAGTAGCTAGGAAATCAGGCATGCGCCACTATGCCTGGCTAATTTTTGTATTTTTAGTAGAGATGGGGTTTTGCCATGCTGCCCAGGCTGGTCTCGAACTCCTGACCTCAAGTGATCCATCTGCCTCAGCCTCCCAAAGTGCCGGCATTACAGGTGAGAGCCACTGCACCTGGCTGGCCTTAGTTTTCTTGGGTGCAATGAGAGGTGGTCTCTATAATCCCTCTAGCCTTAAAAGTTAAATGAATCTGGATTTATATTACGTGTGCAAAGACTAGGCAATATGGAATAGTATGTGTCTATTGACGGAGTCATGGTATTTACCAGAAGCATAAATTATATATTCTCTGATGAGGTGTCCTGAAAAAAGGATCCCTTTGTAAAGGTGAATTGAACTCACGTGGGCTTACTGTTTTTCTTTTTAATTTTTTGGAGACAGGGTCTTGCTCTGCCACCCATGCTGGAGTGCATTAGTGTGATCGTAGCTCACTGAAAACTTGAACTCCTGGGCTCAAGAGGTCTTCTCGACTCAGCCTCCCAAGTAGCTGGGATTATAGGCACATACCACCAAACTCAGCTAATTTATTTTCTGTAGACATGGGGGTCTTGTTTTGTTGTCCAGACTCATCTCAAACTCCTGGCCTCAAGTGATCCCCCATCTCAGCCTCCCAAAGCACTGGAATTATAGGCATAAGACCCTATGCCCAGCCAAGGCAGGCTTTTAAAGAAGTCTGTTGAAAAAGCCTTCTGCCATAGAATAGGCCTGGTCCGTACCAGGCTTTCAATAAATATTTGTTGAATGAATGAAGTGAACTGCAGGCTTAGGTTCTGCAGAGGCCCATGTGTTGAAAAGTCAGATGCATGTCAGCTGATCAACGAATGTGGGTCGGTGGCCATCAGTGAGTAAAGAATTGAATGGTCATGTGGGTGGATGAATGAATGAATGGGCAGGGCACACACCTAACACCCTGATCTCAGTGACTCCCTTGGGAACTTTCCTTCTGAGGAGTTCCAGGGGTCCATGCTCAGATCAATCCAATGTAGACCAGCATGCCAAGCCCCACGCCCACTCCTGGTCCCCCATCATGCTCACGTCCTCCAGACCCGAGGCCTCTCCTCTGCAATTCTCAGCCACGGTCCTCCCTGAGAATGCCCCAGGGAGCGGTCATGGGAGACTCTGAGTGGAAGGTGAAGGTTGAGGGCAAGTGTGCGCAGGAGGAAACTCAGACTTGACTAGTTCTCTCCCACAGCTATCCTAGCGAGGGTGCTCACACACCGGCTCCACCTCCTTTTTTTTTTTTGAGATGGAGTTTCACTCTTTCACCCAGGCTGGGGTGCAGGGGTGCGATCTTGGTCCGTTTTCTGGTTTCAAGCCATTCTCCTTCCTCAGCCTCCCAAGTAACTGGGATTACAAGTGCCAGCCACCACACCCAGCTGATTTTTGTATTTTTAGTAGAGACAGGGTTTCACCGTGTGGCCAGACTGGTCTCGAACTCCTCACCTCGTAATCTGCCCGCCTTGACCTCCAAAAGTGCTGGGATTACAGCCATGAGCCACCACGCCCGGCCTCCACCTCTTACTTCTCTGGGCTCCTATGGGAATTCTTCCTTCCCTCTGCCCTCATCCTCACCTTGCTCTGCTTCGTTGTACATCTGTGTGAACGTTGGCCTCCGTCAGCGACCTGAGCGGGTGCTGGATCTAATGATCTCCACACCTTCGCTAGCCCAGGGCCTGGCATGCAGGAGGCTCATTCATGAGGTGAATGTGTGAGTGACATGAACTGTACAGTGTACAGTGGATCTGGCTCCCTGGAACTCAAAGGACATGGAGTAAAGACAGGTTGCCTTCAGTTGTTGATAGCTCTTCTTCTAAACAGGAATAACATATTTCATACTATGGTTAGTAAACAGTTTTTAGTTTTAAATAGCAATACTTTCCTTAGCAACGAACACTTCTATTTGCATAACCCTTCGTGGATTTTAATGTTTTATCCTGATTGTCTCACTTTCATTCTCGTAGCCTCCCTGATAGAGAGAGGGAATAGAGACCATAGTCTTCCGTTTGAGGGAGAAATGAGGCTTATGTAAGTCGAGTGACTGTCTAAGATCCTGCTGACGGCCAGGGCACTGCTAGGATCAGCCCAGCTTCCCTGATTCCTGGCCCTGGGCTCTTGCCAAGCTATGATTTTCTGCTTTTACCTACCCCCATGGCCACATTGGAAAAAAAAAAAAGGTTAGAAGCAAAGAATGGTTTGGTTGAAGAATGTTTAAAAAGAATAATGTTCTTAATAACAAAAGCAAAACGACACTCTCAGTGGGTTCATAAACAGCAAACTTCAACCTAATTGATTAAAATACCCTGGTACCAAGTTAACAGTGACTTCAAAAACAATGAAATCCAGACGAGACCATAATCAAAGTGTTTTCCCAGGTTTTAATGATCTCTGTTTTGTCTCAGAGTTGCCTGTGACTCTTCTCTATGACTGAGCAGGTCACACCTGCCGTTTTGACATGAGTGGGGAAACGGCATGGATTGGGGAAAGGCCAGAGTTTAATCTGCCCCTTGCTAGCTCTGTGACTGCAAACAAGGCACTCGGTAGCACTAGGCCTCAGCTTCCTTGCCTTTAAAATGGGCTTGCAGGTAGCTAAAACAGCTGCCATAGTGCCTGGCACAGAGCAGACGTTCCATAAATGGACATTTGCTTCTTCTTTCTGCATAAGACTCTTAAAGGAACTTAAAGACTCTTTAAACACAGAATGAGAGGTCACAGTGCCCAGAGGTGGGACCCTGATAGTGAGATTTCTTTTTTTTTTGAGTCAGGGTCTCACTCTGTTGCCCAGGCTGGAGTGCAGTGGTACAATCTCGGCTCACTGTAACTTTTGCCTCCCAGGTTCAATCGATTCTACTGCCTCAGCCTTCTGAGTAGCTGGGATTACAAGTGCCCGCCACCATGCCTGGCTACTTTTTGTATTTTTATCAGAGATAGGGGTTTCAACACGTTGGCCAGGCTGGTCTTGAACTCCTGACCTCAGGTGATCCGTCTGCCTCCGCCTCCCTAAGGACTGGGATTACAGGTGTGAGCTACCTCACCTGGCCTTTTTATAGCCAGATTTCTATGACTCAAGTTACCTGCCTCATGCAGGACTTTTGAAATCAGATCCTCTGTATTTGGTGTGGCATCAGGCATGTTATCCAGGCTCTGAGCCTCAGTTTTCTCATCTGCAAAGTGAAGATCACCATACTGACGTATGCGATTTGCTGGGATTGAATGAGATCCTGTGCAAAACTCTGAAGCTCCATGCATGCTAATAGCTATTACTATTGCATGAGTTGGAGGAAGGAGAACTTAGAAGAATGCTTCAGAAGACACAGGTTCAAATCCCAGCTCTGCCACACACAGGCATGCTGTCTGCTTTTTGAGATTTGTCCCCATCTCTGTAATGGAGAGAATGCCTCCTTGCCTGCCTACCTGCCTGCAGTGTTTCTTCAGCAACCCACAAGGTAACTCATGGTCTTCACTTTGCCTGCACGTGTAGTTACTCAAGGAGCCGGGGAAGAAGCTCCAATCAACTTAATCTGGATTTGCTGAGCTGGTTGGTACTCGGGCGTGGGTGTGTCTAGAACTCCCAGGTGAGTGTAATGTTGCCAGCGTGTGAATCACTGAGTTAAAGATGCAGCTTGTTTTCTAAATCACAGACCTCTGTGTATATGAAGGGGTCAGGCAGGAGGGCTCCCCTCTAGCTCCTGGTGGGAAGGAGACTTCTTGGGGGTCACCATTCCTTCCTCTGCTGGGTCAGAAGGCATCAGCTTCTTTGATTCCCTGTCAACACTTCCCAGGATCCCTGTTCCATCTGAAGAGGGAAACAGTGCTGCCAGCAACCAAGGGCATGCTGATTTTAACCTTTAAAAAAACAAGCTTTATTGTGAAGACCAAAAGGTCTTATAAACCTTAATGAGCGGCATATGTGAAACGCATACGCGAATTGCTTGTTTGAAAAATATTTCCCAGCTAGCCTTCAATAGCATAGCCTTATTATTCTAAATGGGGAGCTTGTCTTACCAGAGGACTGAACAAAACCCCAGTTGGAGATAATTATCTTAGCAGAATTCCCTGTGGGTCCCTGGAGAGGGGATGGGGGCTGGAAGCGGCTCAAACACATGTGCTAACTTAGGCCCCCTTTGTGTACACAACAAACACAAAAGCTGGGCTTTCGGCAGCGAGGAGAATTCCGGCTCCTGAAACAGTGACCTCAACATTCGCTTCGGGGATGGCAAATAGGTTTGTCTCCATGGGAGGGGGCAGGAGGTGGGAAGGCTGGAGATGGGAGACACGTGTCCAAACTCCTGTTACAGGCAGGAGCTGGGAGGTGCAGGCGGGAGCGTATGAGGACCTGTGTGGGGCAGGGGGAGAAATGATTGGTGCAGAAATCCACACACTCAGGCCATAGCAGTCAATTTGGGGCTGGGTATGACTCTGAGCAAATCGCTCCTCCTGTCTAGGGCTCACTTCCTCCATGTGTGAAATGGGGTCACTGTGACCATTCACGGAAATGACAAACGTGAGGAAAGATGAGTTAGATATCTTCAGATGGAAAGTGATCTCTGTGTTCCAGTAAATGAGAACCTATGGCCCATCCGGTAAGCAGCTACCTCACACACAGCCCACTTTCACCTAGAAAGATGAGGTGGGAGACACGCCCTGAAGTAGGAATTTCAGGTTCCCAGAGTCCCCGCTTCCAAGGACCATTCAGCTGCCATTACATAGACGGTTTGGGCTGTCAGCTCTCTAGGCCTGGCACCCAGATGTTCAGGGACAGTGGGCCACTGGGCTTCAATTAGCTGTGTAATTGGTTCAATTCCCAACTGCTCACTACCCCGTAATTATCTCCCTGCTGCTTCCATTCCTGAGCTCAGGAATACCACACCCCTCCCTTTTCCCAGTCCGGAAGCCATGCGAGGAGCTTCAGTGGGAATCTCTCACAGCTGCGGGCAGCTCATGGAGAGGCGGGCAGGCTCTGTCAGGCCCAGAGCACCTTTGTTCCCTGTCTCTTAAAGTTCCTCCAGGAGGCTGAGGATGAGCTTGCATACATGACTTTTGAGGCTTTGAGGGTGAAACTGACCAAACCAAAGATCTGGAGCAGGACTTCAGGGCCGTGTCACCTTGTGCAAGTGATTCTACTTCTCCCAGCCTCAATGCTCTCATCTGTAAAATGAGGCAATAAGGCCCCTCCAGGAAAGTGGCTGTTAGGGTCAAGCAAGCTAATTCTAGAACGCGCATACATAGTAACCATGCCTGACACATAGGTGCATTCTAGGATAACCCCCTTTTCCTCCTGCTTCCTGAGTCCTTTCATCAGCAATAGTGCTACATGCCAGCGAGGCAGCTTACTAAAGTGAGAAGAGGCTCAGAGCAGGCGTTACCAGCTTGCTTTGGGACCATGGGCGGGTAAGCCCCATCCATGCTTTGAGCCTCAGTTTCCCCATCTGTAAAATGGTGCTCCCTGAGGACCCTCCATCCTACAACATTCTGTGAGGGGAGAAAAGGAAACATCCTCCGAGCCCCAGGCATGTTCTAAGGTGGCGCAGCCCTGCATTCAGCTCCTCACCTCGCCTCCAGCACATGCACCCTGCGTGTTTTCCCACCGAGGTAAACAGAGTCATTAACGCTTTATCTTAATTGCCACTAACAATGGTAAATTTGCCTCATTACGTAAAACAGGAATTTCTGGTCTAATTTATTTCCTGAGCTGAGCTGAAACATTTAAAATTTCAACCAATTCCAGTTTTGCAGCTGAACCTAATTGGTCAACTGTGGGTTACTAATGGTGGATTTGACTCCTCCTAGGATAGGCTGTTGGGGACAAATAGGAGACAGAATTACAGAGAAAGAAAAGCCGTGCAGATCAGGGCAAACGTAGTGAAAAGGAAGTACCGGAGAATGAGCCCCTGACCCCTTAGTTACTCCATTTAATTTTTGCATTGCCATGTTCATAAATTTTCCTAAGTATTCTTTTTTTTTTTTTTTTTTTTGACAGAGTCTTACTGTTGCCCAGGATGGAGTACAGTCACATGATCATGGCTCACTGCAGCCTCAAACTCCCAGGATCAAGTGATCCTCCAACCTTAGCCTCCAGAGTAGCTGGGACTATAGGTGCATGCGACCGTGCCCTGCCAATTTATTTTTTGTAGAGATGGGGTTTCATCATGTTGCCCAGGCTGGTCTCAAACTCCTAAGCTCAAGTGATCTGCCCACCTAGGCCTCCCAAAGTGCTGAGATTACAGGCATGAACCACCATGCCTAGCCCAGTATTCACTTTTTTTTTTTATTTTCATAAAGTATTTTAAATTTACAGTCCATCAACTTGGCACTTTTATAACATTTATTAAAAGATTCAGAGTATGTTTTACCTTCTATTCATCATCTCACCATGTTTATATATATTTACTGATTCTACATTAAAATATTTCTTTTTTTAAACTACAGTTTTGTTTTGGATTTCTTGACAATATTATCTAACCATAATACTCAACTTTTTTTTTTTAATTTCTTCCTTTAAAAAAACTTTAATAGGCTGGGTGCTGTGGCTCATGCCTATAATCGCAACACTTAGAGAGGCCAAGGTGGGCAGGAGTTCGAGACCAGCCTGGTCAACATGGTAAAACCCTGTCTCTACTAAAAATATAAAAATTAGCTGGATGTGGTGGTGCGCACCTGTAATCCCAGCTACTTGGGAGGCTGAGTGGGGAGAATGGCTTGAACCTGTGAGGCGGAGGTTGCAATGAGCCAAGATCGTGATACTGCACTCCAGCCTGGGTGACAGAGCAAGACTCCATCACAAAAACAAAGAAACAAACAAATTTCGGTAAATGGCTTTGAGGCCTGTGGTATGGTTTAAATGACAAATGCTCACATATATGTATTTTCTTCAAGATCCAAAATAGTGTATTGGGCTCTGAGATTTGGGAATTTTAATTGAAAATACTGTGATAATTTTCATGCCAATTGTGTAGGTGTCTTGGCAGGGCTGAGATGGTGTCCCCTTTTGTCTCCTGCTCATGGGACTCCCACCCAGTGGGACTCAAGAATCATGCAAGTCAGTGTAGACAGACGTTTTTATATATGCTCTTGACCAGGTAAGTTTGACTCTGATGTGTAACTTCGCAACCTGTCTTTACCTTTTCTTTTTCATGTTTTAGGAGATAATCACATTCCTGTCCATTTTTCTATTTAATCCTCACAACCACTTTGTGAAGTTGAAGCAAGGCAATGGTTCAGATCCCACTTTACAGCTAGGCAAACTGAGACTCATATTGACTTCCTCAAGGTTTCTCCCAGACTCCAACGCAGCTCTTCTGAGTCCCAGAATCCAATGAGCATCCACTGCTCTGCCAAACCCTACAGGTGTCAGGTGAGAAAAGACCCCCCTGGAAGGGAAGCAGTGGCAGAGGGAGGTCCTGGGCCTGCATCAGCTCTCTTAGGCCTCTGCTTCACTCGCTCAGACTCTTCAGCCACTCTATTAGTCAGGGTTCTGCAGAGAAACAGAGCCAATAGGATATATACGGATATACAAGAGGAGGTTTACTATGGGAACTGGCTCGAATGATGGTGGAAGCCAAGAAGTCCTATGATTTTGCCGTCTGCAAGTGGGGGACCCAGGAATGCTAGTGGTGTCATTCGATCTGATTTCAAACACCCGAGATCGGGGGGCAGGAGGAGCACTGGTGTAAATCCCAGAGTCCAAAGGCCTCAAACAAGGAAATCCAAGGTCTGAAGGCACGACAAGGTGGATGTCCCAGCTCAAGCAGAGAGAGAAGGGGAGAGAAAGAGAGAGAGAATGTGACCTTCCTCTGCCTTTTGTCCTATCTGAGCCCTCCATGGATTGGATGATGCCCACTGCCTGTAGTGATGGGGCAGATTTTCTTTACTCAATCTATGATTCAATTGCTAATCTCGGCCTGGTGGTGGCTCACGCTTGTAATCCCAGCACTCAGCAATTTGGGAGGCTGAGACAGGTGGATCACCCGAGGCCAGGAGTTCGAGACCAGCCTGGCCAACATGGCAAACCCCTATCTCTACTAACAATACAAAAATTAGCCGAGCTTGGTGGTGCACACCTGTAGTCCCAGCTACTTGGGAGGCTGAGGCAGGAGAATTGCCTGAAGACAGGAGGCGGAGGTTGCAGTGAGCCAAGATCATACCACTGCACTCCAGCCTGGGTGACAGATCCAGACTGTCTCCAAAAAATAGCTAATCTCTTCCAGAAACACCCTCACAGGCACACCCACAGTGATGTTTGACCACCTCTCTGGGCAGCCCTTAACCCAGTCAAGTTGATGCCTAAAATTAACCATCAGAGTCATTCTCTGAAAACTGGATAACTGGATTATGAGTTCTTCGAGACGAGGTCTGTTATGAACTGAGTTGTGCCCCTACCCACAAAATTCACATGTTGAAGACTCATGATGGTTAATTTTAGGTGCCAACCTGACTGGATTAAGGAGCACAGCACTAGGGAACCGGTATAGCCGTAGGTCTGTGTGTGCCTGTGTGGGTTTCCAGAGGAGGCTGGCACGTGCATCAGTGGACTGAGTGGGGAAGATTGGCCCTCAATAGGGATGGGCACTGTCCAATCAGCTGGCGGCCTTGATGGAACAAAAAGCAGAGAAGAGAATTTCCTCTCTTTCCTGGAGCTGGGACATTCTCCTCCTGCCCCTGGACATCAGAACTCCAGGCTCTCTGGCCTTGGACTGCAAGACTTACCCCAGCAGTCCCCTGGGTTCTCAGGCCTTTGGATTCAGACTGAGAATGACGTTGGCTTTCTTAGTTCTGAGGTTTTTGGAATTGGACTGAGCCACACTACCAGCATCCCAGGGTCTCCTGCTTGCGAGACAGCCTCTTGTGGGACTTCTCAGCCTCCAGAATTGCATGAGCCAATCCCCCTAATAAATCCCCTCTAATATATATGTGTGTGTGTGTGTGTGTGTGTATGTATATACACACATATATATACATGTATCTGTATATATCCTATTGGTTGTGTCTCTCTAAAGAACTCCAACACCTGATGTGATTGTATTTGGAGATAAGGCCTTTAAAGAGGTAATTAAGGTTAAATAAGATTATAAGGAAAGATGATAAGGGTGGGGCCTTAGTCTGATATGACTGGTGCCCTTATAAAAAGAGGAAGAGACACCCGTGATGTACATGCCCAGAGAAAAGGCCACATGAGGAGACAGGGAGGAGGTGGCCATCTGTAAACCAAGGAGAAAGGCCTCGGGAGAAGCCATCCCTGTTGGCACCTTGATCTTGGGCTTTGAGGCTCCAGAACTGTGAGAAATACACTTCTGTTGTTTAAGCCACCTGTGTATGGTATTTGTGACAGTGGCCCTAGCAGACTAACAGAGGGCCCAGCTGTGATCACCTCTGTGTCCCTCTCCCCTGACAATTACATGGCTCAAAACACCAAAGGCTTTCGCTCCTTAGATCACGTTAGTGCCTGCCTGAGAGCAAACCCATAGCAGAAACAGGGCTGCTCCTAGGGTATGAAGGGCCCTGGGCAAATATTGTTTTGCCAAGGCCCTGTCTATCTAAACGATTTGAGTGAACAACAATTGATAAAATTCATGGCCTCGTGTGAGTTCTCGTCGATTGTTATCGTTTGCAGTAGTTCTGTTCTATCAAGTCACCATGAACATTGAAAACTACTGCTCCTTGGGAAAGTTAGGTTAGGTTTCTGTGAGCCTGTGGTCACAATTTTTTTTTTTTTTTTTTTTGAGACAGAGTCTCACTCTATCACCTAGGCTGGAGTGCAATGGCATGATCTCGGCTCACTGCAATGTCCGCCTCCCAGGTTCAAGCGATTCTCCTGTCTCAGCCTCCAAAATAGCTGGATTATAGGTGTGTGTGCCACCATGCCCAGCTAATTTTTGTATTTTTAGTAGAGACAGGGTTTCACCATGTTGGCCAGGCTGATCTCAAACTCCTCACCTCAAGTGATCCACCCACCCCAGCCTCCCAAAGTGCTGGGATTACAGGCATGTGCCATCGTGCCTGGTTCGCTGGTCAGTTTCATCAACTGATCAACACATAACCTTGTTTGATGTGTGTTTCTGTTTGAAGACACCTTATTAAATGTATCTTGCTGACTCCTTACCATTGAACTCATGGCCACCAGCACGGTAACTCATGCCTGAGCAAAGCTTCTCTATCACATGTGTTTCCTCTATAAGGAACCTAGGAACAGTAGCCAGCACTTCAGCACTGTGCTTGGGAGGCATTTGAACAGCCAGATCACGAAAGTGCACAGTGTGGCAACAAATAGACCACAAAGAAGATACCTGTTTGCAGTCCGGGAGCTGAGACAACAGACAGAGCACGTCCTCACCTTGCCTGATCTCAGCTGGGACTTGCAGGTTGGCTGACTCAAGTTTCTCATCATTCTGTGCATATCTTCAAATGATCACAAAAGCACTGTGAGTATTGATTTTGCGGTCACATCTAAATTTTAGCAAGTAGGCCGGGGGCAGTGGCTCACGCCTATAATTTCAGCACTTTGGGAGACCCGGGCAGGCGGATCATGAGGTCAAAAGACCGAGACCATCCTGGCCAACATGGTGAAACCCCGTCTCTACTAAAAATACAAAACTTAGCCAGGCGTGGTGGCATATGCCTGTAGTCCCAGCTACTCGGGCGGCTGAGGCAGGAGAATTGCTTCAACCCGGGAGGTGGAGGTTGCAGTGAGCTGAGATTGGGCCAGTGTGCTCCAGCCTGGCAACTGAGCAAGACTCCGTCTCAAAAAAAAAAAAAAAAAAAATTAGCAAGTAGGTGTATTTGCAAATATAGAATCTGAAAATAACAAAGATTGACTATATAGTGGACCATTTTGAGCAGGCATTCCTAAGTGCAAGGAGGTCAGGGTGTCGCAGTAGTCCAGGCAAGAGATTACAGAGCTCGCATGCTTTGGTGGGAAAGTACATCAGTAGGCATCCTTTGGAAAGCGTTTGGTAGTAATCCTCAAAGCTAAATATACGTATCCCCTATGCCCAGCAGTTCCCCCCGGTTATATAGTTAGTAAAAATCAGTGCTTATGCTTGCCAAAGGAGGTGTCAATATGTTCATAGCCTCATAATACATAGTAGTCAAAAACTGGAAGCTACTCAAATGTCCATCAACAGTAGATTGAATAAAGCAATTATGGCATATTAATACAATGGTATACAAGATAACAGTGAAAAATGCTACATGTAACAACATGGATTAATTTCTCAGATTCTATGTTGAGCAAAGAAGCAGGCACAAAAAAAGTACATACCATACTGTTACATTTGTAGGAGGCCCCCAAACAGGCAAAACTAATACATCCTGGTGGAGGTCAGATGCAGGTTACCTTTGGTGAGGTATTGGTTGGGAACAAGCACGAGGGAACCTTCTGGGCGTACTGGAAATGATCTGAGTCTTGATTTGGGTGTAGTTACATGGGCATCTACATATGTAAAAACTCCTGGAGCTGTACATCTAAGATTTGTATATCTTCTGTATGTAAGATATGTATCCATTTAAAAACCTAGAAGATGTGTGTTTCTGTGTGAAGGAGGAAGCGAGGAAGGAGAGGAGAGAGAGAGAGTGGTGTATCAAATTGGTGGCAATGGAACGGTAAGCCATGAAGTAACTGCACTAATTGAAGAGCTGTTTGGACGCCAAAGAGCCTAACTCTAACCACACAAAATAGGTCTCACTGCTCTCATTTTATAAAGGAGGAGACTCAGGCTCAGAGACAGCAAATGGTGGAGCAGGGATTTGAACTCTCTCTGCTAGATTCTGAGGCTGGAAGTGCCCACCCCTTCCTGAGGCCACATGCTCCTGGAAATGTGACCCCATCCTCTACTCTGGATGGGAAGCCACTGACCCATCCGGGTTGGTCGTCATCATCCTGTGCCCCTGGCCAGAGAGTGGGTTAGAGGCTGATGGGGGGCCAAGATCTTCCCCATCAATTGTGAAGAGAAGTCAGCTGGGGGGCTTCTGAGAAAGCGTTCCTTAACCATCAAAGGAGCCACAAGGAATACACGCTGCTTTATGTCCGGGGGCATTGCCGTGTCTGCGTGTGCTGGCTGGAAGTGCAGCTGCCATCTCCAGAGCACGGAGGGGACTAGCCAAAGCCCACTGACACTCTGAGGTTTGCGGTTTAAGCTGCTAAATTCAGGGCCACAAAACTGTCCCTTAGCAATAGATAACCAATACAATTCTGAACCAAGAGTGGTCAGGAATAAATGCCCTGGCCTTCCACGCTTTGGAAGGACACTTGTGCATACTTACTCAGAGAGTTCCCAGTGGGACTGAGCCCCGGTTGCCATAGTGAAAACCAGCTCAATGACACATCCCATTTGGACTTTCCCTCCCACCCTTCTCATTTTCATTCCAGATTTCCAGGATCATTTCTCAAATAATCTCATCACTTCTGAAGAGATTATTTCTCAGCAGCCGAAGGCTAGGCTGCCACTGGACCCAGAATCCGCCACAGGACAGATCTTAGAGAGACAAGTGGCCCCTTGACCTCTCTTGCATCCATTCCCCAGTCTGGGCATATCAGAGGCTGCACGCTGGTGTGGACTTGGTATGGAGGCAAAGGCCAGAGGCTGGACCAGCATCCGTGGGCAAGGACTGAGCCTGGAGGGTTTTGCTCTTGGCTTTGGCCACCCTCATTCCCACCCCTCCCACCCTCCGCCCACATTCAAGGTTTTTGACACGAGTGTACTCCTGCTTAGTTCCTCTTGTGGGGCTGCATTTGGGTGTTGTGCCCTCTCTACTGAGGGCGAAGGGCCCCAGGATCTCCCCTGTCTTATCTCCCCAATGGCTCGGTTTCCTGCTTCCTCACTTGGCTTCTGTATTTGTCTGTTTCCACGCTGCTGAGAAAGACATAACCAAAACTGGGCAATTTACAAAAGAAAGAGGTTTAACGAAGATCTCACAGTTCCACGTGGCTGGGGAAGCCTCACGATCGTGTCGGAAGGTGAGGAGGAACAAGTCACATCTTAACGTGGATGGCAGCAGGCAAAGAGGGAGCTTGTGCGGGAAAACTCCTGTTTTTAAAACCATCAGATCTCGGGAAACCCGTTCACGAGAACAGCACAGGAAAGACCCACCCCCATCATTCAGTCACCTCCCACGGGGTCCCTCCCACAACATGTGGGAATTATGGGAGCTACAAGATGAGATTTGGGTGGGGACACAGGGCCAAGCCATATTAGCCTCTGTCCTTTGCTGACTTTCTCTTCCTTACCCAGTGAGCCCTGGCTCCCTGGGAACTCAGCCTGGGGTCAGGGCAGGGAGGAGGGGGCCTATCTACTGCTCTTCCCAGTCCTTGGCGGCTGGCCTAGGTGGGTAGACGACAGAAGGGACTGGTTAGGAGTCTGCACTGCTCCAACTTTCCTCCTCCCCTTGGTTAATAAACACAAATGCTTGTGTCTCAAAATAAATAACATAAAAAAAGAAACAGCGTGCACTCAAATCCTTGTCTCAGGCTCTGCTTTGAGAGGCGTCCAAATGTAGACAGGGCAGTGCATGAATAAAGGCTTACAAGCTAGAACTGGAAAACGGTGTGAGGGAAGCAGGAGACAGAACTGGCTGGCATGAAAGCTTGGAGGACAGGTAGCCCCGGAGCTCCAGATTCCCGCTCTCCCCTTGGATCCGTTTCCTAGGGCTGCTCAATGGCATAGTATGAACTGGGTGCCTTCGAACACAGAGGTTCCTCCTCCAGAGTTCCGCAGGCTGGGAGTTTGCAGTCGAGGTAGCAGCAAGATGTTGTCCTGAGACTCTGGGAAGAATCTTCCTTGCCTCTCCCCAGCTTCTGGTGGTGCCGGCAGCCTGGCATCCCTTGGCTTACAGCTGCACCACTGACATCTCTGCCTCTGTCCTCACATGGCATTCTCACTTGGTGTGTCTATCTGCATCTCTGTTTTCCTTTCTTCTATAGACACCATTCACTATATTAGGTTAGGGCCCTTGCTAATTGAGCATGACTTCGTCTTAACTTGATTTCACCGGTAAGACTGATTCCAAGCAGGGTTGCATTCTGAGGTTGACAGGAATTTTGGGTGGACACTCATCAGCCTAGTATATACCTGATTAAAACTAAACAAATCCTCAGCTTACTTGAAGGGGCTGGATGCCATGTGACCACATCTCCAGTGTCAGGTGGAGGGTGAGGGGAGAGATGGAAAGGTATGCCTTGGCTGTCCGACCAACTTGCTCTGTTCAGAAGCTTACTCTGCCTCGCTGGCCTCAGTTCTCAACTCTGAATGGGACGAGTTGGACTCCCTGTTCTAGACATGGTGAGGACACAATGGAGAAGGACCACATGTGGTGAGGGAATGGCCAAGGTGATCTCCAAGCCCCCTTCCATTCAGCTAACCTGGGACTCAGCATTTCACCCCCACACCTTGAGTTGCCTTCTAGATCTGGTTTGTGAACCGCATCAAAATCTGGGCTGCACGTGTTCTTGGGCCTGGGGATGGGGCAGACTGTGGCACGAAGATCTGCTCATCCTTCTGCTATGTCGCTCAGAGATGGATGGGAGGGGCAGGTTTCTCACTTTCGAAAGTGACAGCATCATTTCCTAATTATCACATTTGGGGGAACAGATGGAAAAGCATGTGGAGGAATTATGGGCTTCTTTAAAAGGGGAGGTATGTTTTCTAAAGAAAGTTGCCACGGTACATTTCCACCCAGTTGTCCTGAAAGCATTTGGGATTTACGAGGCATTTAGTAAATAGGATGCTTTTTTACAGATGAGGAGACAGGAGTGGGTGAAGGGAGCAGGATGATTATTTATTGAACACCTGCAGGGTGCCAGGCATCCTACAATATTAGTGGCTGAATATTTATAGCCACCGTGTGAGGTAGGTGTTATGATCTAAATTTCAAAAGCAAGAAAATGGAGGCTCTGCTGATGAGAAGTAGAGCTGGGATTTGAACCCAGGACTGTCAGGACCCAAAGATCCCTTCAGGGTTTGCCACAGGGAGGTGAAGGCACCATGGGCCCTGCCCTCCTTGTGCCCCTGTACTGGTGCTCGCATGGTCCTGAAAAGCCCTGACACAGTTCCTCACAAAGCTAAAGACAGAATTTCCATGTGACCCAGCAATTTTACTCCTAGATCTATATACCCAGAAGAATGGAAAGCAGGGACTCACACAGATGCTGGTACTGGTACACCAGCATCCATAGCGACATCATTCACAAGAGCCAAAAGGTTGAAGAAACCCAAGCGCCCATTGGCAGGTGAGGGGTGAGCAAGATGTGGTATACATATACATATACATATAATGGGTAGAACAATGAGGCGCTGATACACGCTGCAACATCTGCATGATGAACCTTGAGAACATTATGCTAAGTGAAAGAAGCCAGACACAAAAGAACAAATACTGTGATTCCACTTCTGTCAGTACCAAGAGGAGTCAAATTCACAGACAGAAAGTAGAATGTTGGTTGCCAGGGGCTGGGGGGAGGGAGGGAATGAGGAGTGAATGTTTAATGGGTACAGAGTTTCACTTCGAGATAAAAACCTTCTAGAAATAAATAGTGGAGATGTTCGTACACAGGATGTATTTACTGCCACTGAATTTTTCCCTTAAAAGCAGCGAAAATGGGCTGGGCATTGTGGCTCACACCTATAATCCCAGCACTTTGGGAGGCTGAGGCGGGTGGATCACTTGAGGTCAGGAGTTCGAGATCAGCTTGGCCAACATGGTGAAACCCCATCTCTACTAAAAATACAAAAAAATTAGCCAGGTGTGGTGGCACACGCTTGTAATCCCAGCTACTTGGAAGGCTGAGGCAGAAGAGTTGCTTGAACCCAGAGGCGGAGGTTGCAGTGAGCTGAGGCTGTGCCACTGCATTCCAGCCTGGGCTGCAGAGCAAGACTCTTGTCTCCAAAGATGGGGGCGGATGGGAAAGACACACTGGCTATTGGCTAGCAAGGACCGTTGCCTTTGCAGGTTTTAGAATCCTTTTGATGGGCTGAGTCTCTAATAAGCCCATGGGTTAGGAAAGGAGGATTTGCTGCCGCCTAGGAATGACATTCACCAGCATGCAAGACTTCTCTCATTTCGCCAAACACTTCCAGCATTCAGGCATTGTGCCTCCAGCACTACCCCTCCTGTCTGTGTGGCATGTCACGGTCATCACATCTTTGTACCTTATGCCCTTTGCGCCTCTCAGAAACACTGCCAGGGAACTATTATTGATTTCATTTTACAGACAAGGAGACTGCAGTTCTGATTGTGTCTCCAGTCCAGGTATCTTGATGTTACAACTCCTTGCTCTTCTTACTATATCATTCCTCCTGGGTCTGGAGCCAGCCGGGCTCTCTAGCTGGATGTCCTCCTGGGGCTGTACTGGATAATGTACATTCCCAAACATGGCTCATGTATTTTCACCTGCGCACCTTTGCTCATGCTTTTCCCTCTATCTGATTTGTTTTCCCCGTTTTAGTCTTTCAGGGCTTAGCTCCTTCTTCAATGGGGACTTTCTGAAGTAGCCCCAAAGGGACAGGGCTTAGCGTCCTCTGATCACCTCCACTTACCTCAGGTCTCCCTCAGGGCCATGGCCAAGACCTGGAAGAACTTTCCCCATTCAACACACAGGAAGAGCCGTGGTCCCACCCAGAAGACCTCAGCTGGCGCCTGGGTTCTGACAGTCTCTGCTTGTGGTCATGGCTGAGCCACCAATTTGCGCTGAGCTTCTGGTTTTGCCTCTGTAGCAGGTGAGGCTAATGCTTGGCCATCCCAGGACAGATTTCACATCAAAACGAGATGGTGTACTATACACCTATCGGAATGGCTGAAAAGAGAAAAAACAAAGCAGAACCTTTGCCAGCTTTGAGCGTCGGCGAGGGTGTGGAGCAACAGCAACTCCGTATTTCATTGTTGGGGCAAAGCAAAATGGTGCAGCCACTGTGGAAAACAGCTGGGCGTTTCCTTTAAAATTAAACAGCCAGTTACGGTAAGATCCAAGAATCTCACTCCTAGGTTCTTACCCAATAGAACGGAATATTTATGTTGTCATAAAAACAAGTATGTGAATGCTTATACATGGCTTTATGCCTGATCTCCAAATACTAGATGCAACCTAAGTGACATTCAGCTGGCGGAAGGATAAACAAATGGTGCACCCATGCCGTGGAATGTATTCCCTGGGAGAGTTAAACTGTAGGAACAGAAAGCAATCACTGGTTGCCGGGGGCTGGGAGTGGGCAGAGGGGCTCACTACGAAGGAGAGCAGGGCAATTTAGGGGTGATGAAATGTTCTGTATCTTGAGTGCCCTGGTGGTTTCATGGCTGTAAGCGTTTGTCAAGACTCAGAAATGTGTATCAAAAATGAATTTTCCTGTATGTAAATTATTCCCCAATTTAAAGCATGGAAATAATTAGAGGGTGGATGTGACCACATGCTGGAGCTTTGGCAGATGGGAGGGGTGAGTATCTGCCATCACAAGCCTCCTGCTGTTGTCAGTAGGCATGAGATCAGCTCCTCCGTCCCCCTCACCCCCCACACACACTCAAGGCTGGAGGCTCTCCAGGGCAGAGTCTTCTCAGATCTCTTTCCTAATCCAGCACCCCGCAGGCAGCTGGCGCTCAGGGATCTCATCCTGACCGCTGATTGAAGAGACTTCCACTTGATAGTCTACCCAACAAAACCCTGGGTGTGTGCATCATCAGGGGAAGAGCTTTTTCACCCCAAGTGTATATAAAATCAATGCAGAAATGGGGCAAGGTGGAGAAGAAGGGGAGATCAATATACAAAAGAAGGAGGGCCAAAGCTCCAGCTGACTCAGGCCTGAGTTTCCTGCTCGCTGCACTTTTCCATCTACATAGGTGAGTCAGGAAGAAGAACTAGCTGCACAAAAGGGAGGCTGGGGTATTCGCTATCTCTCTCAACCTGTGCTTGCCGACAAAATGATTCCAGCTCCCCATCCAACCTTGGGGAAGACACTTTGTCTTGTGGGCCTCAGTTTCCCCAGGTGGAAGACATGATAAACTAGGTGATGCCCAAACTCCTGGGATTCGCTGGCCTTCCCTGATGTAAGCTCTTGGTGCCCAGTTCCACACAGAGAGCTGGCACATACCATCAACTCGCTCAATCTCAGATGTGTGGTTGAGGTTCGGGGACCGAGGTAAGTCCACGCAGATGGATGGCCAGCTCTTCAGAAGTCTAGTGGAAAAGACTGTGAGCTGAATCTGTAGCTGAAGATGGTTACAGGCCTCAGCGGACAGATGCTTCTGCAGCTTCAAGCTCCTTCCTGAGAGAACTTCAGACAGTTCCAAGATTTTCTCAGTGATCATCAAAGACCACAACTGCCTGGAAAAGCCAGAAAGGCCTTTGTTAAGGGGACGAATAACGAAGGAGCATGGCACATGCCACCACAGTCCCTGTGGAAGGGGAGAGCCAGGAGGAGAATTGGCATGGATTCTGTGCCAGGAAACTTCTCACGAGTTCCTAAAATTCTTCTCTTTAGGTGAGATGAGCAGCCCTGACCAGGGATCCACCAGCAGCTCCTCCAAGTTCCAAGCCAAGCCCTCATGCTCTGAGGCTTCATCTTCTGTTTATCCTTCTCACGCATTACACAGTCTCCCCAGGGGCACTGTCACCCTCGAGGCTGTGGATCTGTCTGCCCATGATGCTGCAACCCCTCTGTCCAGTTCTCGTCTCTCTTGACTGCTCCTGTCACCCTCCCTGAAGCCCAGGGCCCACCATCATGGGACGTCCCTCCATAGGCTCTCCTCTGACTCTCCCGGCTTCCCCTCTAGAATTTCCTATCTCATGATGCTATCCCTGTCTTGGCAACCGTGCAAGCCAGAAACCTGGGCTTTATCCTTGCCTTCTCCTGCTGGCCACAGTCTGCTCAAGTATCTCAGGATTCCTTCCCCATAGGTCTGTGTCTCACCACTTCTTTCTATCCCAGCTGCCTCTGCCATGGGTCTGACCACTGGTGCTTCTCACTGGGACCAGGACCGCTCAGTCCTCTAGCTGGTCTGAAACAGGGGTCGGAGTATCTCTCTAAAAGGCTACTCTTGATCAGTGGCTTCTCCTGATCAGTGGCTTCTCCGGCCAAATCTTCATCAAGGGCTGCCGTAGGGAGCCTTCTGCTTTTGTGCTGACAGTCTCAGAGATTCTGATCCTGGGGTTGTGGGTGGAGCCCCAGGAGCTCTCTGGGGGACCCTAGCGCATATCGAGGTTTAAAGTCGTTGGCCTGTGTGACCCTTGCTTATCATCCAGCCTTCTGCCTGGAACTCCCAGAGCAGACTGCCTATGATGGACGTGGTATCCTATGGGGCACAGCTTCCTGGAGTGCACCCTATGTGCTCACACTACTGCCTGTACTAGGACGCCTTTCTCCCCTCCTGCCTCCCACACAAGCCTGAACCTAGAGATCCAGGCTGGGCCTCAACTCCCTCCAGGAGCTTCCTGGGCCCCACCCCCACTCAGTACTGGGCACACCCCTCCTGCAGAGCCCTCACTCCCTGCACTGCCCAGCTACTGACCGTGGCATAGCCCCTTCTAGTTAAGAGCTCTGCCTGTCTTCTCTAAGCACCCAGCAAGGGTCAGAACGGCGCAGGTATTCAGAAAATATTTCCTTAAAAAGGTAGTCTCTCCCAGCTTTCAGATTTTTGCAAACTTTTTATTGAGGTATAACATACATAGAGAAAGAGAGAAAGATAGTAACTCCATGCATACGGCTTGATCCATTTTCACAGAGTAAACAGACTCACGGGTCCAGATCATGATGTGACCTGCACCCCAGCAGCTCCGTCTGCCCCTCACCCACTGCCTCCTGGAAAAGGATGCTGCCCCTGCCTTCTAGAACTACAGGTGTTCTCGCTCTTGACCCTCGCACAGCTGCGATTATATAGCGTGTACTCTTCTGTGTCTATTTTTTTCTTGTTATTATGTTTGTGGTGCTGAGTTTCACCAATGTTGTGGGGAGCAAGGATCTGTTCGTTCTCATTTCGGCCTTCAGTTTTTTAATAGCAGAATGGGAAGAAAAGATAACTCCTTGCCTGTGTGGACCCTGGTCCCCCTGGTCCCCACTCTGCAGGAGCCCCTACCTCCAGACCATAGCAAGGATGAACCTGTCCCTGGCCTCAACAGCTGTGTCTTTGGAGAGTGGGTTACCAGTGATTTCTTGAGATCCTTCTGGCTCTGGCCACCAGGCTGCAAGCTCCTGGTGCCTTGCCCCCAGCTCCCCTCCCCACAGAGATGACTTCAGGCCAGAAGAATGCCAGGCTAGAGGCCTGATTCGATTAACGGGGAAAGAGGAGCCTTGAGAAGCCACAGGGCAGGCGTGCCACCACACTGACCCTGCAGAGGCCGGGGGACGAGGCGGTGTGGTGCCGCACGGCTGCTGACGGGGCCCCAGCAAACCTGATTATGGGGCCTCTGCCATGATCTGCCCTTGTCTTTCAGAGAGAGCAGGCTTTATTCCCCCAGGCAGGTCCCCGGACAGGCAGGTCTAAATTGAATCAGGCCCTGGTCCCTGGCACAGAGCAGGCCATTCACTGACTCTACCGTCCCCTAGCAAAACAGGCCCCCAGCCATATGGCTGTGTGGGTAAATTGGGCAGACGTGTGGCTGGTGGCCAGCCCTCGCAGCAGCCTGCACAGGCCAGCTCTGAAGGGCCCACGCCTGGGCTCAGCCAGCGATGCGGGACACAACAGCCACTGTGGTTTGAAGAAACAGAGGGAACACAGGTGGGGAGGAAGGAGCCCTGGCTCTAGTGCCAGCCATGCCATGTAACAGCGGTGGAACCTTGGGAGATGGCTTAGCCTCCCTGCCCGGGGCCTCACGCGTGATGTGAGAATTCTGATCACCCGATGGCCTTGCAGGGCTGCTGGAAGCTGAGATGCAGTGAGGTATGTGACTGCAGAAGGGCTGGGCCTGTGGTGGGGTCCATGTTAGTCTAAGGCATCTATGAGGGGTGAAAAGGCCTGCGGATGCCAGCAGGACCATGGAGATCCCAGCAGAAGCGCCGGCCACAGGTCCCCCTCTTTGGCAGGAGTCACTCTACCATCCAAGCTGCCCATGGGGCTGGCCCCTGCCTGCCAGAAGCCTACTCCTATGACATTACCCACAGTGGGCAGGGCTGGAGGGACCCAAGATACCACTCCCAATTTATGGATAGAGAAACTGTCCCACTGAGAGGCTAAGCCATCTGCGCCCAGGTCAGAGACAGAGAGGGAACTAGATTCAGATCTCCTGGCCCCTAAAAGAGCAGCTTTACACTAATTCCTATTGCAGAGACAAGGAACCCGTGACCAGACAGGGGAGGTGATTCTCCAAGGTCCTCTTGAGGCACCCGCCTTAACTGTCGCGGCTTTGCCCACAGCATGCTCCCAGGCCAGCCAAGGCTGCACGTGACAGGAATAACGCTTGGCGAGGAGCTGGTTTACGAAATGCCTTTGAGTTGAGTGCAGGGCAAGCAGTCAGTGTGTGGGAAGCCCAGCAAAAATACAAAAATAAATTATTTTTCTACATCTTGCTTGTCGCCAGTATGGAGTGCAGTGGCACAATCTTGGCTCACTGCCACCTCCACCTCCCGAGTGCAAGCGATTTTCCTGCCTCAGCCTCCCCAGTAGCTGGGATTACAGGTGCCCACCACCACCCCCAGCTAATTTTTGCATTTTTAGTAGAGATGAGGTTTCACCATGTTGGCCAAGCTGGTCTCGAACTCCTGACTTCAGGTAATCCACCCGCCTTGGCCTCCCAAAGTGCTAGGATTACAAGCATGAGCCACCACACCCAGCCAATAAATTCTTAAATACATGTTTAGCTGCTGCAACAAGCATGCTCAACTCAGACCTTGAGGCTCAAGCACCAGGCAGGCTGAGGCATCTCTGTCCCTCCCCTTGGTCCCCGCATGGTATCCAGCCCCCTCTCCCCCCACCTCCAGGTCTCTGCTTTCAGGTGGAACTGATGGGAAGGGGGTCATACCAATGAGCACCCGGAGCATCACCTTGGTGCACTGCCTCCCTTCTCCTGTTTCCATGGAAACACCTGGGAACCCATTGATCAATGCTCATTTGAGGCTTTCATGAGCCCGAACATTGGAATAAGTTTTGATTCAAACATGACACTTTTTAACACAGTGAAAAACTCATTTTGTACAAAACCCCATTATGTGGAACAGACACGCTGGTTGATGGCCAATTTAGCTAATAGAGCTTTGCAGCTGACATTGAATTAAATCTGCAGGAAGCAGCCTCCATCTTCCTGAGAAGAGTCACATGCAGACCCACAGTGGGCGGAGATGGAGAGGGAGGGACACCCCCATCCACTCACCCCTCCCAGCTTCCGCCACTCCCTCGTCCCTCAGATCAGAATGGGCAGGTCTTCCCTGCTCCAGAACCTCACAGGGGCCTCTGATGCTCAGGGATGAAATCCAAGTTCACCTCCTTCCACTTTGCTCCACGCTGCCTGCTGCTCTTTGAACACACCATGCTTTTTCTGGTATTTACAGGTGCCATCCTCACCTCATCCACCAGGCAAAATCCTCTGATTTTTTTTTTTTTTTTTTTTTTTTTGAGGCAAAGTCTCACTCTTATCACCCAGGCTGGAGTGCAATGGCACAATCTCAGTTCACTGCAACCTCTGCCTCCCCGGTGCAACTCTCTTACCTCAGCCTCCCTAGTAGCTGGGATTGTAGGTGCGTGCCACCATGGCTGGCTAATTTTTCTATTTTTAATAGAGAAAGTGTTTCACTGTATTAGCCAGGCTGATCTCGAACTCCTGACCTCAGGCAATCTGCCTGCCTCGGCCTCCCAAAGTGCTGGGATTACAGGTGTGAGCCACTGCACCTGGCCCAAATCCTCTGATCTTGAAGGAGGCAGCTCTAGGTCACCTCCACCATGATGCGTCCCACAATCTCTCCTGAGTCTCCTTGACCTCCCTTCCATTCCTCTACAAAATGCATTTCATGGGACGCCAAATATCTGTGCACATGTGTGTCTATCTCCTCATTTCTAATTGTCTCAAGTCATTGCTGATTCTATCTGAGCCTCAGTCTCCTCCTGTAAAATGGGCACAATAACACCTACTGGAAAACCTGAAGAAAAGTATGTGAAACAGCTTGTGCCAGGCAGCACAATTCAGGAGCCACTTCTTACAGGCTGAGCCCCGCGGTTCCCTCCCCTCACTGCCTCTGCTTGCTCCTCTGTACAAACCCAGTGACGAGCGTGCTTACCTCCCTGGATGGCTGGGAGGATTAAATGAGTTGATACATAGAGGGTACTTGAGATAAGGAATCAACGTTGTGTGTACTTTGGAAGGAAACCTTATTCCCCTCACTCTTGATAATGAGAAGACCCTCCAAATTGCAGAGGGCAGTGCCAGTGGTAGTTGGCTCTCCTGGCCTGAAACAGCTCCAGTGGGGCTTACAAGGGTCTCACACAGAAAGGATGGTGACTTTTCTCATGAGTGCTACTGTGCAGGGCCAGGACCAGGGAGCAGGTTCATCAGGAGGTGCTGCCTGGATGACATGATGCTGGTGCTTGGCTGCCAGGGCCCCCAGCTCTCCTCTGTCAGTCGCGCCCTCTGAGGCCGCCTCCCAGCTCCCTCGCTTACATAATGGGATGCCTCAGAGCTCGGCCTGCTCCTTCTACCAATCTGTCGTGCCGCTCCTCCTTCTCCATCTCAGCTTCTCCTCTTTTGAACTTACAGCTGGGAGGGAGGATGGCAGTAGACCCAGAAGAGTTACTTTAAACTTTAGAGTACATTAAAGTCGCCCAGGTCACTAGTGAAGATTTCTGGGCCCCAGCATGGAGGTTGTATGATTCAGGAGTCTGCGGTCCACACTGTGAAAAATCCAGACTGGGTGCTAATGGGGGGCTCTGAAGTGGGTGTTGCGAGCTGGGGTGGCCTCCAGAGCCCCTCAGGCCATAGCACTCCGGCCCTGGCTCCAGGAGTGTTGCAGACTCATAGCTGGTGTGGATGACCCAACATAGCAGTTGGCAGGTTCACATTCCCTTCCAGAGCAGCCCTCATCCAGCACCTGGTCAGGGCCCAGCCCCTTGCCTGGGTCAGGGACAGCTCCCGAAAGACAGACTGAGGCGTTTGCTGTGACTGCGTCACTGCTCAACGTCTCTCTGTGCCCAGCCCCATGCTCCCCACTCGGCAGAGAGGTCTGTGAATATTCAACTCTGGCTCAGAGCCGGCCTCCAGGAGGCTGGCCTGCAGCTATGCCTCTCCAGACCTCACCTGCTACTTACTGGCACTCCTGAGACCTCTTGCCCGGAGGTGAGTGCCCAGTGATGGAGCGATGCAGACAGGCGTGAAAGACACTCACAGTCCAGTTGGAGGCAGGCAGGCAACCAATGACTGCAGGACAGTGAGGTCAGAGCTCCAGAAAGGTTTGCACAAACCACATGGACCACACAAACATGCAGGATAGAGGCCCTAATCCTGCTGGGAGTGGGTGACCCACCGAGAGTGAGTTTCCAGGAGAGAAAGCAGCGCTGAGCCTGGCTTTGAGGGTCATCAGGGATGCCGTCAGCTAGGATGTCCGGGGCCAGGGGGAGGCACCGGGGAGTGCTAAAGCCAACTTGACTTAACCGTAAAGAAGCTCCCCACTCTCCTGGGAAACCAGAGGCTCAGGGCGGCTGAGGGGAGAGACAGAGGCAGGGACAAGTGCTCACAGCAAGAAAACATTGTCTTGACACAAGCGAAGCACGTGAGAGAGAAAATGGTGCTGAGGCGAGAGAAGCAGGCGCAGGCGGGAGAAGCAGGCAGGACCTGCTCACAGCCAGCTTCCCAGCACAGCCTGGCCGTGATCACGTGACTGTCTTGCTGGAAGATGCTCTGGATGGAGACTGAGGCGTGTGCCACAAAACAGCGTGTCTGGGAGCCTGGGCACCATGTCACAGCGGAGGGGCAGCCCTCACCTGCTGTAGGGGAGAGGATTCAGCCTAGCCATTGAGCCCTGGAGGCAGGGTGTCCCCACCTAAGCCACCACCTTAGGTGTCATGGTGTCACCTGGACAGTCCCACCTCCCCGGGAAGACTGGTGCTCCTCAGGGAAGATGGTGTGGTGTGCAGTCAGCTCTGACTAATCTATTGCAAAGCCTAGCCCTGGTCAAACCCATGCCCACTGGGCTAGGCTCTGTGCTGGGAGTGGCAGGTACAAAAGTGTATGGCATATAGTCCTTGTCCTGAGAATGGGCCAGCCTGGTGACAGAGAGGGATGATGAGAGTCTTGGTGGCAACAAGAGTGGGAGGCTAAGGATGGAGACCACACAGGGTCCTAGTGCATTGTGGGAGCACAGCAGGGGCATTGAAGGTAGAGTAGGAGTCATCTGGGGTAAGGGGGAGTGTTAAACGGAGAGGAGAATTTCTCAAAGGCAGAGTCCTGGATGGGACAAGCAGAGTCCTGGAGGGGAAGAGGAGAGACGGAGTGAGAGACTAGAGTCCAGGCAGCCTGAGGCCCAAGCAGGTGGCCAGGGAGCCTCGAGAGGATCTCAGACAAGCCACAGCAATGCTTTTTCATGAAGGTCACCTAAATTTCTGTGAAGATAGCTGCCAGAGCTTGAAGCCCAAGCTGAGGAGCCTTGATTTGACCTCAAAAAAAGAGAAAACAATACCTGAGTCATCTACAGCCCAATTCACCATAAGGCCACAGACCTTGGTCCACTTTTTTTTTTTTTTTTTTTTTTTGAGATGGTGGCTCACTCTGCCAACCAGGCTGGTGTGCAGTGGCACGATCTCGGCTCACTGCAACTTCGGCCTCCCAGGTTCAAGCAATTCTCCTGCCTCAGCCTCCCAAGTAGCTGGGATTACGGGCACACAGTACCACGCCTGGCTAATTTTTGTATTCTTAGTAGAGATGGGGTTTTGCCATGTTGGCCAGGCTGGTCTCGAACTCCTGACCTCAGGTGATCCACCCACCTCCCAAAGTGCTGGGCTTACAGGCGTGAGCCATCGCTCCCGCCCCACTTGATCCACTTCTGTTGGTTCCTCCACGGACGCATGGCCCAGACGAGTTGGAAGGCTCTATCAGGGTGTTTTGACCCAGTGTCCTGAGGGCAGAAATAACACCTTTCCTTTTATTTTCATTACTTCCTGTTAGAAGCAGAAAAATCCTTGAGTGGCACTCCTTGTGAAGTTAAAGTCCCTAAGCTTTTAAAGAATGTTTTGTTCTTTCTCTGATTGGATGAGTAGACCAGGAATGGTGGGAAGGGGGAGGACAGAGGGGGAGGTGGAGAGAGGATGGGAAGAAGGAGGGATGGAGGAGGAGGGAGCCAGCGAGAGGAGCTTTGAGGGCAAGAAGAGAGGACACTCGGCCAGGTGCAGTGGCTCACGCCTGTGATCCCAGCACTTTGGGAGGCCAAGGGGGCAGATCACAAAGTCAGGAGTTCAAGACCAGCCTGGCCAATATGGTGAAACCCCATCTCTACTAAAAATACACACACACACAAATTATCTGGACACGGTGGCACATGCCTGTAATTCCAGTTACTTGAGAGGCTGAGGCAGAAGAATTGCTTGAACTGGGACCCAAGAGGCAGAGATTGCAGTGAGCCAAGATCGAGCCACTGCACTCCAGCTTGGGCTACAGAACAAGACTCTGTCTCAAAACAAAACAAAACAAAAAACAAAAAGAGGACCTCATTTCCCTTAGAAAATCAAGTTTAGCTCCAAACTCCTGAAGCTATGGAAAGGGGATTGGTCTCTGACTTTGAGAAATCCTCCCAGGACCTTCCTAGCAGCTAAGTGGGGCTTTCTGGCTGGGTTGGGACAAGCTGCTTCAGTCAGGGTCTGATCAAGAGACAAACCACACCAAGTACCTGAACACAGAGAATTTCATATAAAGAATTGTTAAGAATAAGGTGTTAACCAGGTGACTAAAAGGATAAAATGAACTCTAAAGTGTCACAAGGGTAACCATACAGGAAGCAGCTACCACCCCTGAGGCTGTGGGAAGAAAGGAAGAGTTTGGGGTTTAAAGGACGGGTCCTGCACCGCCAAATCCTGTCTTTGGAGGTGGCCACTGTTTGGCTGGTGCTGGGGTCTCTGAGCTACAAGGAGGGGTTCTGTGGTGCTGAGACTCAGACCTCTGAGGAGGGTGTCTGCTTGGCTGGTGCTGGGGAAAGAGGAAGGCAAATTGAGGCTGGTTCTGCAAGAGGTTAGAAAACCACATACTGGATCCAGCTGCTGTTATCACAGGAGCTGTGGCTGCCAAGGCGGAGAAGGACAGCTGCGTGACAAGGAAGAGCAAGTCCTTTCAGCCTCTCAGGCCCCCATCCCCGCTGTTGGCAGAGCCTAATAGAGAGCCAGCTGGTGACACGGACATGGGCTTTGCAGAGTCCCAGCCCTAGACCACAGAGCTGATTCTGGAAGTGAGCTTTGAGCTGATGGAGGATACAGTGGTGTGTTTATAACTCAGCACACAAGCCTGAGCCTCCTTCATGTGTTTGGGGTGGGGGAGCAGGAGAGGCAAGCCTTGTCCTGAGAAGAACTATTACTAGGTCTCAGCATAGAAAATATGAGCAACATTGGGGGCGGGAGTGGAAATCACTCATAAGTGTACTTCCCAAAATGACCTCTGTGAACATTTTGGTGTACTGTTTCCAGTCTTTTGGGGGAGGAGGAAGGGGACAGAGTCTTGCTCTGTTGCCCAGGCTAGAATGAGGTGGTATGATCTCTGCTCACTGTAACTTCTGCCTCTTGGGTTCAAGCAGTTCTGCCTCAGCCTCCTGAGTAGCTGGAATTACAGGTGTGTGCCACCACACCCGGCTAATTTTTGTATTTTTGCAGAGATGGGGTTTCACCATGTTGGCCAGGCTGGTCTCAAACTCCTGACCTCAGGTGACCCACCCACCTCGGCCTCCCAAAGTGCTGGGATTACAGGCGTGAGCCAGCCATTTTCTATGCATTGTCTCAAAACGTGGCTTTGATGTCGATGGTTTTATATCTTAATTTCCTGTTTTTGTACGTAAAACATCACTGTACGTTATGGATTGAACTGTGTCCCCCCGCCCCCCTTAAGCAGTTGAAGTCCTAACCCCTAGTACTTGTGAATGTGATCTTATTTGGAGGCAGTGTCTTTGCAGATGACTGAGCTAGGATGAAAGCACCAGGATGAGCCAAATTCCAATGTGTTAGGTATCCTTATGAAGAGGGGGAATTTGGATACAGACACAAACCCAGGGAGAATGCCATGTGGAGGCTGGAATTATGCTGCTACAAGCCAAGAAACACAAAGAATGGGTGGCGGCCACCTGCAGCTAGGGGAGAGGTCCACGGCAGCTTCTCCCTCAGAGGCCCGAGAGGGCACCAAGCCTGCCAACACCTTCATTACAGACTTTTAGCTTCCAGAGCTGCAGGACAATTAAATTCAGTTGTTTAAGGCATCTGGTTTGTGGTAATGTGTTATGGTGGCCTTAGCAAACGAACAGCAAGCTGATAGCAAACAGGAACAGTTTAAGAATGTTCCCGTGGTATTGTGAGCTCCTCCTAAGTATAATTTTAATTGCATGTAGTACTCCACTACGTGAATGTTGTCTAATTTATTTTGGACATCTTTTAGCTGTCGTAAATAGCATTCTATAGATCATTTTTTTATCATCATCTTTTCTTTTTTACAGTTTTTATTTCTAAAAAGTTACAGGGTACATGGAGAGGGGTAGAGTCCAAGCAGCCAGAGCCCCAAGGGGTTACATGTATACAACGCATAGTGATTTGTTACACGTATATAATGCATAGTGATTTGTTACACGTATATAACGCATAGTGATTTGTTACACGTATATAACGCATAGTGATCAAGTCAGAGTATTCAGGGGGTCCATCACCTGAGTACAATCCATTTTGTAAACTACATCACCCCACTCTGCTATCAAATAGTGAATTTATTCCTTCTATCTGACTGTGCGTTTGCGCCCTCTAACCGATGTCTTTTCATCTTCCCCTCTCCTCCACATTCAGCCCTCCCAGTCTGTGTTACTCATCTCTGCACTCTACTTCCATGTGACCAGATTTCTTAGTTTCCACATGTAAGACCATGCGATACTTGTCTTTTTGTGCCTCGCTTATTTCACTGAAGATAATGACCTCCAGTTCCATCCATGTGGCTGCACATGATTATATGTATATAAATAAATTTATATAAATTTAATTTACAAAAATTTAGTGTTATAAATATTGTAATATTATAAATATTATTTGGCCATAAAAGAGAATAAAATCATGTCAGTTGCAGCAACCTGATTGGAACTGGAGGTCATTATCTTCAGTGAAATATATATATATATATATATATATATATATATACACACACACACACATTGGAATATTATTTGTTCATAAAAGAGAATAGAAAAATATAAAATATATAATATACAAAAGAGAAATATATATTATATGTAAAAGAGAATATATATATTATACACATATATATTATATATAATGTTTTCTTTATCCATTCACCTGTTGATGGACACTTGAGTGTTGAGTCCGTATCTGGCTCTTGGGAATAATGCTGCAATAAACATGATTGCAGGCATCCCTTTGATACATTAATTCTTTTTTTTTTTTTGGTTGAGGGGTATGTACTCAGTCGTGGGATTGCTGAATTGAATGGTAATTCCATTTTTAATTTTTTGAGAAACTTCCATACTGTTTTCCATAGTGGCTGTACTAGTTTACATTCCAGCCAATAGTGTATAATAATAGTTCCCTTTTCTCTGCATCCTTGCCAACATCTGTTATTTTTTTGTCTTTTTAATCATAGCCATTCTGACTGGGCTAAGGTGATATCTCGGACAGTGTATTTTTCTGATTATTAGTGATGTTGAGCATTTTTTCGTATACTTGCTGGCCATTTGTATGTCTTCTTTTGAGAAATGTCGGGATTATTTAGGGGTTTTTTTCCTGTTGAGTTGCTTGGGTTCCTTGTATATTCTGGTTATTGGTCTCTTGTTGGATGAATAGTTTGCAAATATTTTCTCTCATTCAGTAGTTTGTCTCTTCACTGATTATTTCTTTTGGTGGAGAAGTTTTTTAGTTTAATATAGTGCAATTTGGTCATTTTTGTCTTTGCTGCTTGTGCTTTTGAGGTCTTAGACATAAACTCTTTGTCTAATGTCCAGAATAGTTTTTCCTAGGTTTTCTTCCAATATTTTTACCGTTTTAAGTCTTCAGTACATTTTGAATTGATTTTTGTATATGGTGAGAGATGGGGGTTCAGTGTCATTCTTCTGCATTTGGCTATCTAATTTTCCCAGCACCATTTATTGAAGACAGTGTCTGTTCTTCAGTGTAAGTTCTTGTTGGCTTTGTTGAAGATGAGTTGCCTATAAACATGTGGCTTTATTTCTGAGTTCTTTATTCCATTTCAGTGGTCTATGTGTCTATTTTCATACCAACACCATGCTGTTTTAGTTACTATAGTCTTATAACATATTTTGAAGTCAGGTAATGTGATGCTTCCAATTTTTTTATTTTTACTAAGGATTGCTTTGACTATTCGGGCTCTTTTTTGGCTCCAGATGAATTTTAGAATGGTTTCCGCTAATTCTGTGAAGAATGACTTTTTTTTTTTTTTTTTTGGTGATGGAGTCTTGCTCTGTCTCCCAGACTAGAGTACAGTGGCAGGATCTCGGCTCACTGCAATCTCTGCCTCCCGGGTTCAAGTGTTTCTCCTGCTTCAGCCTCCCCAGTATTGGGGACTACAGCTGCCCACCACCATGCCCAGCTAATTTTTGTATTTTTAGTAGAGATGGGGTTTCACCATGTTGACCAAGCTGGCCTCGAACTCCTGAACTCAGGTAATCCCCCCCGACTTGGCCTCCCAAAGTGCTGGTATTACGGGCATGGTGGCCAAGCCACCATGGCCAGCCTTGACACTGGTATTCTGATAGTGATTGCATTGACTCTGTGGATTGCTTTGGACAAGATAGTCATTTTAACAATATTAATTCTTCTGATCCATGAGCATGAGATATTTTTCTATCTGTTTCTGTCATCTTCAATTTCTTTCTTCAGTGTTTTGTAGTTTTCCTTGTAGAAATATTTCACCTCCTTGGTTAAATTTATTCCTGGGTATTTGTTTTTAGCTATTGCAAATGAGATTGTCTTTTTGATTTCTCTCTCAGTTAGATCATTATTGGTGTATAGAAATGCTACTGATTTTCACACCCTGATTTTGTATCCTACAACTTCACTGAATTAATTTATCAAGTGTAAAATTTTTTTTGGTGGAGCTTTTAGATTTTTCTAGATATGATATCAGGGACAATTTGATGTCATTTTTTCCAATTTGGATGCCTTTTATTTTTTGCAATTGCTTGATTGCTATGGTTAGGACTTTCAGTACTATGTTGAATAGGAGCCATAAAAGTGGCCATCCTTGTCTTGTTCCAATTCTTAGAGGAAGGACTTTCAGCTTTTCCCCATTTAGTATGATGTTAGCTATGAGTTTGTTATATATGCCCTTTATTATTTTAAAGTATGTTTCTTCTCTGCCAAGTTCATTGAGAGCTTTTATCTTGAAGGAATGCTAAATTTTATCAAATGCTTTTTCTGCATCTATTGAGATAATTATATGATTTTTGTCCATCATTTTGTTGATGTGATATATCATGTTTATTGATTTGCATATACTGAACCATCCTTGCATCTCTGGTATAAATCCTTTTTATTTGTGATATATGCTCTTTTTGATGTAACGTTGGATTTGGTTAGCCGGTATTTTGTTGAGGATTTTTGTGTCTATGTTCATCAGGGATACTGGACTATAGTTTCCTTTTTTTGTTGTGTCCTTGTCTGGTTTTGATATTAGGGAGAATTCCCTCCTATCCAATTTTTTGGAATCGTTTTGGGAGTATTGGTATTATTTCTTTTCTGTACTTGTGGTAGAATTTGGCTGTGAATCCATTCAGTCCTGTGCTTTTCCTTGTTGGAAGACTTCTTATTACTGATTCAATCTGACTGCTTGTCATTGATCTATTCAGGTCTATTCTTTTTTCCTTCAGATAGATGTCTTGACATGAGATGATTGGGTGAGTTTCTTTTTAAGGTTTCCAACACACAAAAACATTTTGCTTGTTATAAAGTTAACATGTTTATTTTTGATAATTTGCAAAATAAAGGATGAATATAAAAAATTAAACCACAGTTACATTAAATCACACCAGCCAGCAATGTCCCATGTAATTTTAACCTGCTTTTTGACAATAATTTTTAAGGTTCTCAATACTTACCACCAAATTCCTTTCCCTAAAATTACATTTCCACCAACAAACAAAAATTGTATATGAAAAAGTCTATCTTATAGTATCCTCACCAGTAACAAGTATTATCACCTTTTAAATTCTTTGAAAATTTGAGGCCAGGCATGGTGGCTCACACCTGTAATCCCAGCACTTTGGGAGGCTGAGGTGGGCAGATTACTTGAGGTCAGGAGTTCGAGACCAGCCTGATCATCATGGGGAAACCCCGTCTCTACTAAAAATATAAAAATTAGGCAGGTGTGGTGGTGTGCACTTGTAATCCCAGCTACTTGGGAGCCTGCAACACAAGAAGCCCTTGAACCTGGGAGATGGAAGTTGCAGCAAGCCGAGATCATGCCATTGCACTCCAGCCTGAGCAACAGAGCAAGACTCTGACAAAAAAAAAAAAAAAAAAAGAAAAAAAAGAAAAATTAATGGTGAAAACCATGTCATAGTTTTACTTGGCATTTGATTTCTTTGGGATTTGATACTTTAAAGTACTTTTTAGCTATTTGTTTGCCCTCAGGTACATTGTTTAATGAAGCACATTGTGCTGGTTAGTTTTTTAAAATCAGGGTTTTAGTGTTCTTCCTGTGCATTTGGTAAACTCTTTATATACTGTGTATTGACTTTTTGTTAAACTGGTTACAGGTTTTTTTCCTTTTTTTTTTTACATTTTAATATAGATCGTTTAAGATGCTCATTTTGTGTATTCACATCTGTTGGTTTTTCTCTCTGTGTTTTCTTCCACTGCTTTAACTTTAGGTGGTTCTCTCCATTCCAAGCATTAAGTTATTTATATATCCTTATAGATTTCTTATGTTTTCATGTTTTTATTTTTAATTCTTTAGTTCACTGAAATTTATTTTTGAGACGAATGAAAATTTGAAACTTGGGTTTTTAATCAGCTTCCAAATTGTCCCTGCATAATCTATTGAATGGTCCTTCCCCTTGTGATGACTAGGGTAGCGTACATTAAGTTCTATGTGCTCTAGAGCTAGTGTTAGCCTAACCCTTCTGTTTCACAGATCCACATGTTCGTATTTATGGTAGTACCTTGCTTTCTAGCATGATATTTCGTAGTGTTTCTTCATTTCTCACGCACTCGCTGCCTATCTATATGAGAAGAAGGCAAAGATGAAAACCCGAAAGCCATTTTGGACTACCCAGATGGCAAAATGGCACCATGAACCCAGTGGAAAGAAAATCCTGGGAAGAGGGTCTAGAAGGGGCCAGATCTCAGCAGCGATCTTAGAGACAGGTTGAAATGGAAGGAATGATAACCATCACCGCAGAAAGGAGCAGGTGGGGTTTGTCAGGTCTGGGTGGGGCCAAAGGAACACACCAGGAAGCAGAGAAGGATTCCAAGAGACACAGAGAAGAATGAGGCATGGCTGTGCCCTCAAGGAGCTCAAAGGCAAGTAAATAAAGATTACAGTAGTACATAATAAGTGTCATGATAAAGATGTAAATTTTCTTTGGAAGCAAGGAGGAGGTGCACAGTTCTCCTGCCCAGAGCCGTCCAGAGAGACTTCAGAGAGAAAATGACCTTGAGTTGGGCTGGAAGGATGCATAGTAGATTGCCAGGTGATGGTTTGGTGGGGTCGGCAGGTGTGGAGAGTAAAGTTGTAGGAATTCTGGAAGCAGGACTAGACTGAGGGAAATTGGGAAACAAGAAAATGCTTGGTGTTTTTGGAGAAGCGCAAGTAGTTCAGTCCAAGAGGTGCCCAGTGTTTGTGCACAAGCCAGGCTGAGAAGCTTGGGTTTAACTGACTGCAGTAAAAAGCCACCAGAGGGTTTAAATGAAACAGTGAGGTGATCAGATTTGCTTTCCAAAGGGACCACTCTGGCAGCAGTGGTTAGATTGACTTTAAGAGGAGCAAGATTAGAAATAAGAAGACTGTTTAGGAGGTCTCTATAAAAGTCCAGGCTTGAACCAAAGAAATGGGAAGGAGTGGTGGTGAGGGTAACAGGTGAGAGAGACAGATTAGATGTGGAAAGCTTAGGCTGTGGGCTTGGAACATCTCTTAACAATTGCTCCATCTGCATGGTTTCCAGCTATGGGGGTTCCCTGGGTGTTACTCCAGGCTGAAGTGACTTTCCTCATTTATTCTTTCATGCTTAGGTGGAAGGTAAGACCATGTCAGGACCACTGAAGGCTCCACTTGGTATGCTCTAAAAAAAAAATGGAATAAACCAACATTTATTGAACCTTGTAATATGAACGTGTGTGTGTGTGTGTGTATACACACACACACACACACACACACACACATATATATATTTGAGACGGAGTCTTGCTCTTGTCGCCAAGGCTGGAGTGCAATGGCATGATCTTGGCTCACTGGTTCAATCGATTCTCCTGCCTCAGCCTCCTGAATAGCTGGGATTACAGGCACCTGCTGCCACACCCAGCTAATTTTTGTGTTTTTAGTAGAGACAGGGTTTTCCCATGTTGGCCAGGCTCGTCTCGAACTCCTGACCTTGTGATCCACCCACCTCGGCCTCCCAAAGTGCTGGGATTACAGGGGTGAGCCACCGTGCCTGGTCCGAAACCTATATTTTCTTAACCCTCAAAGTAACTCTATAAAGAATACAAATTTTCTGCCATTTCATAGATAAGAAAACAGACCCAGGGAGACTAAAAAGTTGCCCAAGGTCGCAGCGGCTCACGCCTGTAATCCCAGCACTTTGGGAGGCTGAGGCAGGCAGATCACCTGAGGTCGGGAGTTTGAGACCAGCCTGACCAACATGGAGAAACCCCACTTCTGAAAAAATTAGCTGGGCATGGTGGCACATGCCTGTAGTCCCAGCTGCTTGGGAGGCTGAAGCAAGAGAATTGCTTGAACCTGGGAGATGGAGGTTGCAGTTAGCCGAGATTGTGCCATTGTACTGTAGCCTGGGCAACAAGAGCGAAACTTCATCTCAAAAAAAAAAAAAGTTGCTCAAGGTATATAGAAATATAACTGATTTTTGTATATTGATCTTGTATTCTACAACCTCGCAAAACTCACTTATGAATTTTGGTACATTGTTTTATAGATTTCATTGGCTTTGCTAATAAACTATCATGTCTGCAAATTAAGAAAGTTTTGCTCTTTTTTATATTTCAATGTATTTTTCTTTTCTTGCCTCACTACACTAGCTATAAACTACAACGTACAAGGTACAATGCTGAATAGAAGTTCGAGAGTGGGTTTCCTTGTCTTAGTGATAATTGCAGGGGAAACATATCTACTCTCTCATCAGCAAGTACAATGTGAGTTGGTAATATTTTCTAGGTGCCCTTTGTCAGAGTGAGGAAGTTCTGTTCTATCCCTCACTCATTGAAAGCAGTAAGTTAATGGCAATGGGGCAAATGTGGGATTTGAACTCAGTCTGTAAGACATGAAAGCCTGGGCAGTCAGCCCTTCCAGAGCAAGAATGAATAATACTCTTTCTTCATCCGTTGGCAGCTCCTTTTACAAAAAGTCACTTTCCTACCTCCCTAGAAATATTTTTTTTTAAACTAGGCAACGGGGAGGAACAGATTTCTCAAAGGCTGTTTCATCAGAAACTTGATGAATGTTCTGTGTTGCTCTAATGTACAGGTTCTTATTTCTCATCAGCTAGACTCTTCATTAATTTCATGTAAGTGGTGTAATTAAAGTAACTGTTAATTGGAGTATTACTGAGGTGCCATTATGGTATGTGACAAGCTTTAATTAGCGTGTGGTCTGGCACTTGACGTTCTCAACAAATAGCTCAGAAGCAGAGATTGTTCTCTCAAGAGCGGCACTTGATCTGAACGGAAAGGTAATACAATTTTAAGGCAATGGGGGAAAAAGGAGAGAGAGAGAGAAACAACCTCTCGTGTTTTCATCTTATGAAAGTGAGACTCTTCACTGTCCCAGCTAACAGCACCGTCACAGTGAAATGAACAGTGCTGGAGACCACATGCTGGTCTGTCTCTACTGACTGAAGAACGATGTACAAAGAAACCACCTCTCATTGATTCAGCACAGACATCCCTTTAGCCAATGTGGCTGCTCTATAACCAGGTGACCTCTAAAAGCGCACAGTGACCTCACTACTTCCTCTGCCTAGAAAGTCTTGGGAAACTCCTATCCACACTAGGATTCTGCACACTGGGATCCAGTAGTCACCTTCTTCTCTTCCTTCCTTCCTTCCTTCCTTCCTTCCTTCCTTCCTTCCTTCCTTCCTTTCTCCCTCCCTCCCTTCTTACCTTCCTCCCTCCCTCCCTTCCTTCCTCTTTCTTTTTCTCTCCCTCCCTCCCTTCCTTCCTTCCTTCCTCTTTTCTTTCTTTCTCTCTCTCTTTCTTTCTCTCCCTTCCTCCCTTCCTCCCTTCCTTTCTCCCTCCTTTCTTTCTTTCTCTCTCTCTTTCTTTCTCTCCCTTCCTCCCTTCCTTTCTCTCTTTCTCCTTCCTTCCTTCCTCTTTCTTTCTTTCTCTCTCTTTACCTCCCTCCCTCCCTTCCTTTCTTCCTTCCTTTCTTCTTTTCCTCCTGTGTCTTTCTTTCTTTTGTTCTTTCTTTCATTGATAGTCTTGCTCTGTTGCCCAGGCTGGAGTGCAGTGGCGTGATCTCAGCTCACTGCAACCTCAGCCTCCTGGGTTCAAGCAATTCTTCTGCCTCAGCCTCTCAAGTAGCTGGGACTACAGGCACCTGCCACCACACCAGGCTAATTTTTGTATTTTTAGTAGAGACGGAGTTTCATCAGGTTGACTAGGCTGGTCTCGAACTCCTGACCTCGTGATCCACCCACCTAGGCCTCCCAAAGTGCAGGGATTATAAGTGAGAGCCACTGCGCCTGACCCTCATTTTTTCTTATATCAACACAGTTATCTCTCTATCTAACAAATATTTTCTGAGCACACACTATATGTCTAAGGCTCTAATGCTATTAAGAGATGTAATATGGCCCCATCCTTGAAAGGCTTGCAGGGTTCCATGACTGTGTGTTCATGCAGCTGCAATGCTTGGTTCCACCAGGCACTCTCATGTGGTAGAAACTGCCTATCACTATCCCCATGGATGCTGCAGGGATGTCTTATTCTACTTCGTACCCTTGGGTCTCAAACACCTGGTACAACACCTGAAACATTAATTAACAAGCTGTTAATATGAATCATTTCATTTTCATTCATGACATTAAAATGTATAAAGCAGTGTAGTGGAAAAAATATTGTTTTAGAATTGAAATGCTTGCCAGCTGGGTAAATATGAATCAATCAGTTGTGTCTTTTTGAGCCTCAATTTTATTCATCTTCAAAATGGAAATTTTAAAAAAATCACAGTTTTGAGATTTATGTGAGGCTCAAATGATATACTTTATACAATTACACATGTTTAACTGAAAAGTGCTGATACAATCAATTATTAATAAGTGATTCTATTAGTTATTACAAAAAATTTACCCTGATTCAATTTAAGATTACATCTCAGGCAGAGTGCAGTTGCTCACATTGGCAATCCCAGCACTTTGGGGGGCTGAGGCAGGTGGATCACTTGAGGCCAGGAGTTTGAGACCAACCTGGTCAACACAGTGAAACCCCATCTCTACTAAAAATATAAAAATTAGCCAGGTGTGATTGTACACGCCTGTAATCTCAGCTATATGGGAGGCTGAGGCAAGAGAATCGCTTGAACCTGGGAGGCGGAGGTTGCAGTGAGCCAAGGTGGCGCCACCGCACTCCAGCCTGGGCAACAGAGTGAGACTCTGTCTCAAAAAAAAAAAAAATTACAATTCAAACATCCAAAGAACATTATTGCCTCTTCTATTCTGAAAATTTTTCTAAGAAATCAATTCCCATAATTCAGGAGCTCTTCTTGTAGCTAACAGCCCTGCTGGTCATAAAGAAAAGCTTTAAGATAAATATTTCCTACAACAAATTCCCTATGGATTTCTATGAAATGCAAACTCATAGGTTGTGTTTGTTTAGTTGTTTTAATAAACTCAGATCAGCATTTTGATTCAATGCGCATCCATCTATTGCTTCTACTGCAAAACCAATACAAATAAATCACAACCTATTTAACTACCTAGCTTACAAAATTTCAATTTTAATTTAGTTAAAAAAACATTAACTGAGTTTGTGCCAAGTGTTGCACACTAGGTGCTGAGGGTACAATGGTAAGATAGGCATGGCTGGTTTATCAATAAGCCTGCTAAATTGCAAACATATAGCCAGAGCCAGAAGTCCTACTTTCACGGTAAAATATTGTAATGAGCAGTAAGTTAATGGCAACAAAAAATTAGAGACGCATTTTCCAGATAGGATGCAATCTAGAAGTTTCCTTCTCTCACTTAGAGTCAGAAATACCCAATTGTATAATCTTTCACAATCCTTGCAGATCTTGGGGTACTTAGACGATCCACAGTTAAAGCAACGGAAAAAAAGAGTTGCTGTACTCCACTGTTCGGTAGAACACAACTATTCTTTAGAGATTGATCTTAGAGCACTTGCAAATGGAGAGACTCAGAGCACTCCACAGGGAGCTTGTCAGCACTGACCCTGGGAAGCTATTGGACTGAAAATGATGAAAAAGTGTTGTCCAAAGAGAAGAAGAGATGAGCCCCAGGGCTGCCAAGTTGCACGACTTGATTGAGCACCATTCACATTATAGACTCCAGGAGATGCCATTCATGCAACGTCAAACTTGCACAGGCAGTGATTCTAATTTTGGACAAGGACTTTACCCAGTAAAGTTGGGATCAGTATTTAACATCAGAACTATTTAACAGTATATACATAGAGTATTAGCAAATCTACACATAATTCAATCTGTAGACCAATCCAAGTGGTTGAGTACAAAATGAAACCCTCAGATGCCACCAAAGGCAGAAACCTGAACTGGATAGGCATGTAGGTGGATTTCCTGGTTGGGTAGGTCAGTTACTGAGGTCTCCCTGAATTGGTGAAACCAGGCTTGGGTCAGCCAAGATTTATCCTGTGAAACCATTAGAAAAACAACCGTGGTGTCTTCCCATGTAATTCATGACACTTCTGAATTTGTACATTAAGAGGTTGCATATTAGAATATTTGGTACTTTGTTCAATAGTTTCCGGAAAAAAAAAAAAAAAAAAAAAAAAAGAAGCAGCAGCAGCATAGAATTCTTATTAAAGGATTAATGCCAAGACTTTTATTTGTCTATCAAATTATTCTAAGCCAAGACAAGAGAATTCTATAAATATATTTTATTATGGCAGCCTCTCTCTGACTCTCAGAAACTTCTCTCAATGAACGTCATTATTCAAGGCTGCAATTGTCAGACTGTGCATGCACAGATAATTACTCTCCATTCACTGTATAACTCTCGGTGAGGAAACAGTCTCAATTTCTTTCTTAAAAATCTCTACAGGCTAGAAAAAGATTGAAGACAGTATCATTTAAGTTCTCTCTAAAGGGCACGATTTTCCTGAAGCATTTTCCTTAACCCTGTAAGATTCCCGTGTTGCTTCTGCCCAGGTGATTCTCTCAAACCTTTTTTACTAGGCAGATATTCCAACATTTTACTTTAGATATCAATTGACAAAATAAATATACATTTACCCAAAATAAAATTTCAGTTTATCCTCTATTATTCCATTGAGAAAGGAAGGATTAGACTTTGTTGACTCTTTAAAAAAAAAATAGTTCATGTTTTTTAGATACCAGATAGTGTTCCAGGTGCCAGAGATTCAGCACTGGGTAAAAAGATGAAGTTTCTGTATTTGTGAAATTTACATTCTAGTAGGGAAGGCAGAATGGACAAATAAATATATTTTAATGTGTCCAGTGATGAAGAGCTACAGAGAAAAACAGAGCAGGTGAGGTGATATGACAGAATGTTTTTAAAAGCATGTTTTCAGTTTTTGAGGTGAGGTATGGGTCTCACAATTAAGAAGATCCTCTGGCTGCCATAAGGAGAATGGATTAGAAGGAGCCAGCATGACTGAAGGAGGTGGAAGTTTCAATAGTCTGTTGTAGTTGCACAGACAATGACTTACCGGAGGATGTTTACCACCAAGATGGCGCCAGTGCTGAAAAAGGAAGACATCAGGAGCTCTAACACAGGTGACGGGAAGCCCCAGGATGGCATGGAGAGCAACCAGCCCCGACTGTAGCAAGTCAGACGTTCTGGGGAAGGGCTACTTCATAGGGAGGAACAACTTGAGAGAGATTTAGACAATCAGCAATGAGTTTGGGGTTGAACTGGTGATCAACACGTGAAAACTAAGCCAATGGGATAATTAAACAATATTAGATGAGAAAGGAAAAGTATTAAAAGGTTACAACATGGCTCAATTGTGCAGTTTCCATATAATCCCAATAATGTAAATTGAATACTGAGGTAGACAAAATTATGGCATAACTATATTGGAAAGATGGGGGGATGAAAAGAGTATGTATGTCCATAGGAAAGAATTAAACCCTCATCCTCCATGGTGGGAAGTCAGAGGGTAATGCTAAAATAAACTTCACCAAAGAGCATGTCACCGAGACTCAAGGAAGTGAATTAAAAAAAAAAAAAAGCTGAAGGAAGTGCCTCCAAGTGCTCTGAGAGTAGTGTCTGCTTTTCTTATCTTTTTTAAAAATAACACAGTTGTAGAGTTGTGATTCTTAAATATATGTGCTTGTATGTATAACTTTAATAAAAATAAAAACAAACAACAATAACAAAAAAGCATTGTTTTAAATGAAAGTACCTAGAGAAAATATTTGCAGTGGATATAGTTAACGAAGTCTTATATTTAGCCTATATTTAAAAAGTTTACAACTCAATAAGAAGACAAGCAACCTAATTTTAAAACTGGCAAAAGATTTAACAGATGCTTTAAAAAGAAGTTATATGAATGGCCAATGAACACTTAAAAAGATGTTCAACATCTTTAGTCATGGGAAATGTAAATTAAAACTATAATGAAATACTACTACAGACCAAGTGGAATGGGTAAAAAGTTTTTAAAAAGACTTACAATACCAAGCGTTGGCAAGGATGTGAAGCAACAGAATTCTATATATTGCTGGTGAGAGTGTAAAACGGAACAGACACTTTGAAAAGTAGTTTGACTTTATACAACTAAACATAAACTTTCCTTATCACTCATCAATTCCACTCCTAAGTAATTTCCCAGAAAGAATAAAAGCACAGGCTGGATGTGGTGGCTCACGCCTGTAAGCCCAGCACTTTGGGAGGCCGAGGCGGGTGGATCACAAGGTCAAGAGATCAAGACCATCCTGGCTAACATGGTGAAATCCTATCTCTACTGAAAATACAAAAATTAGCTAGACGTGGTGGTGCATGCCTGTAGTCCCAGCTATTTGGGAGACTGAGGCAGGAAAATGTCTTGAACCCAGGAGGCAGAGGTTGTAGTGAGCCAAGATCATGCAACTGCACTCCAGCCTGGGTGACACAACAAGACTCCGTCTCTGTCTCAAAAAAAAAAAAAAAAAGAATAAAAACACATGTCCCCAGAAAATATTTGTGTGCTATATTCATAGTAGCTTTATTCATAATAATTAAAACCTGAGGGAAAAGCTCATGAATGTCTACCAGTAAGTAAGTGGATAAACAAATTGTGTTATAGTCATACAATCAAAAGAGCAACCAGTGATACTCGAAACAACATGAATACATCTTGAAATTATTATGATGAAAAGAAGCCAGACACAGAAGAGTGCATACTATATGATATCATGTGTCTGAAGTTCTAGAGCAGGCAAAGCTGATATGTACTGGTAGAAACCAGATCAGTGGTGACCTGGGGAAAGAGTGAGAGAGGGTGCGCTGGTCAATATTGACTACAAATAGAAATAAAGGATGGATATACACTGTATGTTTTATACTGCATGTAAAATGGGTTGTACTCTATATAAGTAAATGGATATAGATATGTGTATGCCCATTACATATACATATATAGAGTAGATGAAGCATGGATGGATACTCCATCTCATATATGGATATACAGTTGACCCTTGAACTGTGCGGGTCCACATATACACAGATTTTCTTCTGCCTCTGCCAACCCTGAAACAGCAAGATCAACCCTTCCTCTTCCTCTTCCTCTTTAGCCTACTCAACATGAAGACAATGAGGATGATGGCTTTTATGATGATCCACTTCCAACGAATGATAGTAAATATACTTTCTCTTCCTTATGGTTTTCTTAATAATATTTTCCATTCTCTAGCTTACTTTAATGTTAGATTACAGTATATAATACATATAACATGCAAAATTGGTCTTAATTGTTTATGTTATTGGTAAGGCTTTGGTCAACAGTAGGCTACTAGCATATAAGTTTTGGGGAAGACAAAGTTACATATGGATTTTCAACCTTGGTCATATATTCACGACAGTGGGTTGGCACCTCTGACCCCCATGTTGTTCAAGGGTCAGTTGTACTCTATATTTTAATTGGGAAGATGGTTACAGATGTGTATGTATTTGTCAAAACTGACCAAATTATTCACTTAAAATTAATGCATTTTATTATTTTCAAGTTATACTGTAATGAAAGTCAAACAATGCCCTAGTTTCTCTTCAGATCATATAAATCTTTTGCCTTTTACTAAAGGTTCCCATGGAGAGGAACACCTCAGAGTTTTTAAACTAATTTTTTGAGGTCTTGCCTTAGCAGGGCTAACCATTGAAAAAAAGTCAAACAAATTTTTTAAATTTTTTAAAGAAGTGAGTTAAAATTGAAGTTAAAAGCTGAATAGGTGAGCAGGGCGCAGTGGCTTACACCTGTAATCCCAGCACTGTGGGAAGCCAAGGAGGGCGGATCGCTTAAGGTCAGGAGTTCAAGATCAGCCTGGCCAACGTGCTGAAACCCCATCTCTACTAAAAATACAAAAATTAGTTGGGGGCAGTGGCTCACATTTGCAAATCCAGCTACTCTGGAGGCTGAGGCCTGAGAATCTCCTGAACCTGGGAGGAGGAGGTTGCAGTGAGCCAGGATTGCGTTACTGCAATCAAAATAAATAAATAAAAAGAAAGAAAAAGAAAAAGAAAAGAAAATTAGCCAGGTATAGTCCCAGCTACCAGGAAGGTTGAGGCAAGAGAACTGCTTGAACCCAGGAGGTAGAGGTTGCAGTGAGCTGAGACTCCATCTCAAAACACAAACACACATGCACAACCTGAATAAGTGGGTTTAAATGAAGATTAAATCAAATGGAAAATAGGTAAATTGGAATATCAAGAAATGATCTACAGTGCAGCATAGAAACAAAGAGAGAAAGGCTAAAAGACATGACAAACAGGGGGAGAAGAACTAACATATTCAGACTGTCGTTCCATTAGGGAAGGAGTGAGAAATTTTCTCTGGTACTATAATGGTGAATGGACGTTATCCTACACTTAAAACCCACAGAATGTATAACACAGAGTGAACCCCAATGTCAAACATGACCTTTGGTTGATAATGTGTCCATGTTTGTTCATTAACTGTAGAATGCACCACACTGACTGGAATGTTAGTGATGGGAAGGTTGTGTATATGTGGTCAGGGAGGAGCATGTGGCAACTCTGTATTTTCCATTTAATATTGCTCTGAATAAAAAACTGCTCTAAAAAATAAAGTCGAGTTTAACAAAATCAGGGGGCAGAACTTACTATGTTTGAAAATAAAAATGTTTCTCATTCCAGTCTCTTTCTATTATAAGTGATATAAATGATTCTCTAATTAAGAATGATTTTCAGGCAAAGATCACATCCAGAGCACTGTCACAAGAATATGATCTAAAGACGAAGCCAAGGATTTGACTCTAAAAGTGCTGTTAAAATCTCAGTTAGATTTAAGTTGGTTCCCCACAGACCCTTTCAAACACATCAAAGGCCCTTTTAAGGGTCTTCAAACTGTGCCTTACCCGCCTTCTCTGTTAAACAATTGGGCTTCTGCAAATTTCACAAGGAGCTCAAAGTAGAGAAAAGATGATCTCTATGAAATCTGTGGGTGTGGCTTTTGTCTAATGGAGTGAATTTATCAATTGATTCATAAGAAGTCCGCAAAGTTTTAAAGGAATTTCATCAGTTTGAACTAAAAGAGACAGAGACAGTACAAAATGAAAAGGAATCTTTGAACTTCTGAACTTCTATTCTTAGAAAACAGGCAGCGAAAACCACTCAATATTAGCATCTGTTTGCTGGCCCTGAGCCAGCTGCTCTTTCCTGAGCTGCCTCTGATGACACCACCAGGAGCAGAGGCACACTGTCCTCTCAGGCATCTATCCACACTGCAGACCTGTGCACAAAATAGATGAGTGTTTTAAGCCACTAGGTTTGGGGGCAGTTTGTTATTCAGTAATAGAAAACTGATATTGGGGCAAGGCCAGTGGCTCATGCCTGTAATCCCAGCACTTCAGGAGGCCAGAGTGGGCGGAGCACGTAAGGTTAGGAGTTCAATCAAAACCATCCTGGCCAATATGGCAAAACCCTGCCTCTACTGAAAATGCAAAAATTAGCTGGATCTTATGGTAGATGCCTGTAATCCTAACTACTCGGGAGGCTGGGGCATGAGAATTGCTTGAACGCAGGAGGCAGGGGTTGCAGTGAGCTGAGATCATGCCAGTGCACTCCAGCCTGGGCCACAGAACAAGATTCCGTTTCAAAAAACAAAAAACTGATATGGTTTTCCAGAATTGATGAAAGATACCAATCCAGAAGATTCCAGAATTCCAATGAATCTCAAACAGGAAAGCTAAAGGAAATAAATAACAAAATACACGATAATAAAACTAGAGAACATCAAAGAAAAAGAGGTCTTAAGCACAGTCGGGAAAAACTGTTAACAATGGTTAAACCTTGGGACAAGTGTTATCGTGTTCACTGTTCTGTTCTTTTAACTGTTTTTAACGTTTGAAAATGTTCACAGATACATACAGCTAAAATGTTGCAGTAAGTGAACCAAAAATAAAACAGATCCCTTCAAAAGACAGAAAACGAAATTAGCACCTAACCTCACAACAGCAGCAATGGAAGCCAAAGGACAGAGGAATAAAATTGAACTAAGATAAAAGAATTAACGTGTTAAGAAGTTTACATAAATAAAAATGCAATGGGTGAATGTCTTTATAGCTTCTGGGTAGGGAAAGATTTCTCCATGAGATTTAAAAAAGCATTATCTGTAATAAAAAAGATAAATATCAAAATATGAAAACACTTCAGTTCAAAAGGCATCATTAATAGGAAAATACCCTGCCTGGGCAGCATGGTGAAACCATGTCTCCACAAAAAACACAAAAAAATTAGCTGGTCATGGTGGCTACAGGGCTCACCCATAGTCCCAGCTACCTGGAGGCTGAGATGGGAGGATCACCTGAGTCTGAGGAGATTGAGGTCGCAGTGCACCATAATCATGTCACTGTGCTCCAGCCTGGGCAACAGAGTGAGATTGTATCAAAAAAAAAAAAAAGGAAAATATAAGCCAAGAAATAAGAGAGAATTGCAGCATATGTAACCAACAAAGGGCTTTTATCCAAAATATTTTTAAAAAGAGAACTTGATATCAATAACATAGACAAGCTAGTGTACTGGTCCATTTTCGTACCGCTATAAAGAACTGCCTGTGACTGGGTAATTTATAAAGGAAAGAGGTTTAATTGACTCAGAGTTCAGCATGGTCGAGGATGCCTCAGGAAACTTACAATCATGACGGAAGGTGAAGGGGAAGCAGGCACCTTCTTCACAAGGTGGCAGGAAGGAGCAGTGCCAAGTGAAGGGGGAAGCCCCTTATAAAAACATCAGCTGGGCCAGGCACAATGGCTCATGCCTGCAATCCCAGGAGCGGAGGTTGCAGTGAGCAGAGATCACGCCACTGCACTCCAGTCTGGCGACAGAGCGAGACTCCATCTAAAAAAAAAAAAATCAGATCTTGTGAAAACTTACTCACTATCAAGAGAACAGCATGGTGGAAACTGCCACCATGAATCAGTTATCTCCACCTGGTCTCTCCCTTGCATGTGGGAGTATAGGGATTATAATTTAAAATGAGATTGGGTGAGGACACAAAGCCTAACCATGTCACCTAGTTAAAAAAAAAATAGGCAAAGACTGTGACAGATATTACACAGGAGGAAAAACACAAATGTAGAGGTTTTCAATCTTATTCATCATCAAGATTTTGCAACCATGATAACATACTGTATTCCCATTAAATTGGAAAAAAATAAAAAGTCTGACAAGAACAAGTATTAGGGCATGTGGCAAGAGGTGCACTTACACAGTGCTTTTGGAAAACAATTGGGCATTACCAATGACAGCTGAAAACACATACCTTGCAGAAGACCCTGCAATTCCATTCCTGGATGTATACTCTGAAAAAACATTCTTGCCTTTCCTCAGCTGCCTTCGAGGGGCTCAGTCCTTCTGAAGAAGCTAAGGCCTTGTTAGGGTGAGGTCCTCACTTCATCTGCCAACTAGCAATGCGTCTGGCAGGGCCAGCCCCACACTTTCTGACGCCATGGCATCCGTCTCCAGGCTTGCCTGCATCTACTGGACCCTCATTCTGCATGATGATGAGGTGACTGTCACGAAGGATAAGATCAATGCCCTCATTAAAGCAGCTGGTATAATGTTGAACCTTTTTGGCCTGGTTTGTTTGCAAAGGCCCTGGCCAGCGTCAACACTGGGAGCCTCATCTGCAGTGTAGGGGCTGGTGCATCTGCTCCAGCAGCTGATGCTGCACCCACAGAAGGTCCTGCCCCTTCACTGCTGCTGCTCCCGCTAAGGAAGAAAGCGAAAGCAAAGAAAGAAAAATCCGAGGAGTCTGATGATAACGTGGGCTTTGGTCTTTTTGACTAAACCTCTTTGATAACATGTTCAATAAAAAGCTGAACTTTAAAAAAAATAAATTAAATGAAAAAAATTAAAAAAAAATCTTGCAGCCGGGCACGGTGGCTCATGCCTGTAATCCCAGCACTTTGGGAGGCCGAGGTGGGTGGATCAGGAGGTCGAGAAATCAAGACCATCCTGGCCAACATGGTGAAACCCCGTCTCTACTAAAAATACAAAAAAATTAGCTGGGTGTGGTGGTGTGCACCTGTAGTCCCAGCTACTCTGGAGGCTGAGGCAGGAGAATTGCTTGAACCCAGGAGGCAGAGGTTGAAGTGAGCCGAGGTCAAGCCACTGCACTCCAGCCTGGCGCCTGGTGATGGAGTGAGACTCTGTCTCAAAAAAAAAAAAAATTCTTGCATATATACTCAAAACCCAGCGTAAGAGTGTTCATAGATGCATTGTTTGTAATTAAAAAACTGAGAACAACAAAAATGTCCGTAAACAGTGGAATGAATTAACGATGTCATTCATACAATTCACTTCCATGTAACAATGAAAATTAATGAAATCCTGTGAAATGCAGTAGAACAGATGAATTTCAAAGCACACTGAGTGAAAAAAAAAAAGACTTGAAGTGCACAGATAGTGTGATTCCATTAATATAGTGTTCAGTCAGGCAAAACAAAACTACACTGTGTACACACACACACACACACAGGTGGTAAAACTATAAAGAAACAAGAAACTGTTTACCATAAAATTATGGATGTGGTTACTTTTAGGAGATAGGGAAGGGGGTGTGACCAGGGAGCGAACACCCAGGGGGCTGCGGGGGCAATGCCAATGTCTTAGCTCTTGCCTGGGTGATGCACACACAGGTGCTCCCTCCAGATGTATTTATTTTGCTCTACATTGATACACTGTGTTCTTCTGTATGTGTTTGCTATATTCCACAATTTAAACCAAAGTTGAGAAGTTTGTGTGGTTTTCTCAGGGTCAAGGAGCTAGTTCCTCACGCATTCAGACAGGGCAGTCTGTCACCAAGACCTCATGTGGCCTGTACTGCAGGCTCTCCCAGTGAAAGCCTATGTTGTTCTGCCCACTCCTCTTTCTGCCCTCCTGGCCAGGGCCCTTTGTCTAGGTGTCATGTCTCCTTCTGTTATCTGGAAAGATGATTTGTAAGAGCCTAGTTTGGAAGTCATAATAAAAGAAGCAGATATGGTTTCCTTCTCTTTCATTATTGCTGTGATAACCCTCATCTGGACATGTTTGGATGCTTGTGCCTAAAAGGAGAAGGCCAGGTACTGTGGCAGATGGCAAAAAAGAAAAGCTCCAAGAAGACTACTTCAAGCTTTTATCTCATCACATATGTGTCTGCCCAATAAAGGAATCCATTTCCATTTGGATGTCAATCTGGAAGTAACTTACTTATTCAGCCATCAGGAGCTGGGGTTTAGCAAAATGAACCCCATCATCAGAATATCAGTGGGACTGAGAGACAGCCAGGTGGATACTCAGCCCTCAAACAGGAGGGAAATAGGATCACTCAGCCCTCAGATTGGAGGGATCTAGGATTTAAAAAAGAAATGGCAAAGAAAAGGGAAAGAAAAGTCATTTACTGTTCATTAAAAACAAACTCCTGATATAGTAATGAACCTGGCTCCCTATGTAGTAGTAAAAGCAAAATATTGGAAAGAGAATGGAAGCAAAAGAATGGAAGTTATAGATTTAAACTTACCTGTGAAAAATAGGTTAGAAAAAAGGTCCTTCTTATGCCATAAGTAACTGATATGGTTTGGCTGTGTTCCCACCCTAATCTCAGCTCCCACAATCCCCACATGTCATGGGAGGACTCAGTGAGAGGGAACTTAATCATGGGGCAGGTTTTTCCCATGCTGTTCTCTTGATAGTGAGAAAGTATCACAAGATCTGATGGTTTTATAAAGGAGAGTTCACCTGCATATGCTCTCTTGCCTGCCACCATGTAAGACGTGACTTTGTTCCTCATTCACCTTCGCCATGATTGTAAGGCCTCCCTGGCCATGTGGAATTGTGAGTTCATTAACACTCTTTCCTTAATAATTTACCCAGTCTCGGATAAGTCCTTATGGCACTAAGAGAATGGAATAATATAGCGACATCCTCCTAGATCAGGCGAGCCTAGGACAAGATCAGCATGGAATACTCGGAAGAGGAGAAACAGGCCAGGGACCCATAGGAAACCAGAAACATCCTCTCAGGGACAAATATATTCCTTAAACAGACATCCAGTAAATGCCCATGATGTGGCAGGTTCTGTGCTGAGGACGCAGTGGGGATCAAATTAGCCACAGACTTTCTGACCAGTAGTTCCTTCCATGAGCCTTACTTTTGTAAAGGTTTCCAGCAATATCTAGCTGAAATTATAAAATATTAACAGGATAAGATTCTAAACTGATCCCGTTCAAGAGCATAACTCAGTCATTCTGTCATTCTTGTAAAGTTCTGAGTTAAAGGACTCCTTTAAGTGAAGGCACACATACCGTGAAGCTTACATTCAGGGTCTCTCACTTGTCATGCCTCTTCTAGGGCCCTGGGAAAGGCCAGGAAATTTCTGGCCTAGCCACGGGTCTTGGTAACATTTTCAAAAGAAAGATAATTAAATCTCAATCAGGCAAGACCATCCCCTTTCTTCCACTTCAACTTCCCCTCCATCGCATTTTCCTTCTGTTAAACCACCTCTTTTTTTCCAGTTGAAGTCACATTTGGATTTACCAGAATATACTATGTGATTTAGCATCCCTTCTGGATATACTGGGCTCTTAAAAGCCATCCTGGTGGAGGCATGCTGGTGGAAGTCTCTATCAGCCACAGTGCCAACTCCCCTTATGGTGTGGCGGTATTTCAGTGTACACATGTGTCCCACATCAGAAATATGTGGGTAGTGGAGCAGAAGCGAGGTTTGAAATACACAGAGCCGGAAGCTAGCCTGCAGGAACGTCTCCCAGTCAGCACATGTGTAAGATTGTCAGCAGGTTCTCATGGATGCCTAGTCAAAATTTCCCCATCAAGGATATTCTAGCTGGGTGCAGTGGCTCATGCCTATAATCCCAGCTACTCAGGAAGATGAGGCAGGAGAATCACTTGAACCTGGGAGGTGGGGTTGCAGTGAGCGGAAATGGTGCCACCGCACCAGATCCTGGGTGACAGAGTGAGACTCCATTTCGGAAAAAAAAAAAATTCTGAATAAAAATTATAAATAACAGATTTTGAGACAAAAATCCAAAGAAGAGAAAATATATTAAATCAAGATATCTGTTAACAATTGTAGCATATACAATTACAAACACACCATATCCTTTTTTCTTTTTTGATAGAAGTTGCATGAAATAAAATTCGTCAAAATTCCCGTTTGTTTATAGGGCACAGATCTGGAGTAATAACACCAATAATGAATATTTCTATAATAGTTCATACAAAAAAGAATCTAGAGATTTTCCCAGGATTGACCACAATCCTAAAAATTTACATAACTTTCCTAATTGAGTTCTAAAGCTAAAAGAAACTTTTTGGCTAGGTGCAGTGGCTCACGTCTTTAATCCCACCACTTTGGGAGGCTGAGGCGGGTGGATTACCTGAGGTCAGGAGTTTGAGACCAGCCTGGCCAATATAGTGAAATTCTGTCTCTACTAAAAATACAAAAAAATTAGCCGGGCATAGTGGTGGGCATCTATAATCCCTTGAACCTGGGAGGTGGAGGTTGAAGTGAGCTGAGATCGCATCATTGCACTCAGCCTGGGCAACAAGAGCAAAACTCTGTCTCAAAAACAAATAAAGAACCTTTTCTAAACCCAGAAAAATAAAGCCCAAAGTTTGATCAATCATGTTGTGGAAATAATTATCAAGCCAGGTGTGGTGGCTCACACCTGTAATCCCAGCACTTTGGAAGGCCAATGCAGGCAGTTCACTTGAGGCCAGGAATTTGAGACCAGCCTGGCAAACCTGTCAAAACCCCGTCTCCATACAAAAAATTAGCTGGGCGTGGTGGCACACACCTGCAGTCTCAGCTACTTGGGAGGCTGAAGCAGGAAAATCACTTGAACCCATGGGGCAGAAGTTGCAGTGAGTCAAGATCATACCACTGTACTCCAGCCTGGACAACAGAGTAAGACTCTGCCTTAAAAAAAAAGAAAAGAAAAGAAAAGGAAAGAAAGCAATTGTCTATTTTCTCATAGAAAATACTACAAAATCACATGGGATACAGCAAAAGAATATTTTTAAAAGGGCATTATAACAGTTGTAAGATAATTAATGAATAAAAGTATGTTATTTTTTTGGATTTTGAAGTGTTATGCTTTTCAGATTTTTTTAAAGATTTATAATTTGCTGTAATTTCTCATTCAGGATAAATGCTCACTTTTGTGCTCATTTATTAAATTTGTAATTCTATATTCTTTTTTAAAGAGATCTCTCAAATTGCGTAAGTTTCAGGCACCACAAAAAAGGATCTATCTCTGTCTTCAGATGTTACGATATCTGGGTCAGGGACACCCCTAGGCAAGAAAAGGTAAGATTCTAGTCACCAGGAGGATCAGGCCGGATAAACCAGCTCCATGGCTAAGGCATTTCTACCTACATACGCTGGATGTTTTGGATGTTTAACACACAATGAACCTTCCACATAGTCACCTCCCGCTTCCCCATACTGGTCGCTAAAGCTGATTCATTTCTTCCTAGGAGCCTGGAGACACTCTTCACTTGTCTGATTGACCTAAGGTGATCACCTGATCATTTACCTGAGTCATTTACCTGTTGGAGAATTCTTCACTGGCTCCTTGATGATAACTCTCCACCTCTCCTCCAGGTAGCAAAGAGACCCCAGTGCACGAAGAGCAAGTTTAGAGAGACAGTGAATTTGGAAAGAGCACAGTATGCCCACAGGCTTTTGTGGATAAAATCGAAGAGAACCATTCAAGGGTGATGAAAATAAAAACTCAGGCAGAGTAAGCAATGAGGAGTCCATCTGAAGAATAATTCAGGCATAAAGCAACAGTAAAATTTCAAGAGGAAGCTGGAGCGCCAGGAGTAGGAGACATAATTGAAGGTTATTCCCGAGGTCCTTGAACGCTGCGGTCACAACCATCATTAGCAGAGTGCCAGCGATCTGGGCTGGAAAGCAAGTGAAAATGTTTTAATAAAGGGAGTTAAGCTGACTCAAACACCACCAGCATAAAGTCCGGCTTTGTAAGCTTAACATTCAAAGTTCTCAAAATTGGACCTTACTAATCACTCCCAGCATCACCTCCAACTATGAATGCCCCAAGCACACATATCCACGATATCACACCACCCCCAAAATGAACCCTTACTCAGCCTCACCATCCAAGCAGGCTCCACACTTTGCCCTGTCTCAGTTACTCTCACCATTTACTGAGCGTGTTTGGCCAAAATGATGAGCTAGCCCATACCGGGTCCCACGCCTGGTGCCTGACATCCATCCTTGCAGAAGATTAAGTGGTACCGTCCCCATTTCTCATGAGGGAAATTGCAGAGGGTAGAAATCTTATGCCCCTAGTCACAGAGCCCAGAGGGGCAAGAGCCGAGTCCAGAATCCAAGTCCTTTAAACTAACAAAATGGTGTTCTGCCTCTCCAGCCCCCAGTTGCCTCCTGTGGCTGTCTCAGGACTGGCTGGGGGCCTGTGAGAGAAGTGAGCTCTGCAGACCAGGAGCGAAGGTCCACCTGCTGCCCAGAGGAACAGACGGTCCAGCCAAGGGAAGGGTGCTCAGTGATGAGTGTTGGGACCACAGGCTGTAGGTGAACTTGGAAGCATCTCAAGGGCAGCTAGAAGTTGGGGAGCAATGTCCACTGTATCAGAATATTTTATTTTGTATCAAAATTCCTATTCTCATAGTTCAGGACCCAGGAAGCAACTACTGGCAACCGTCTCAGTAAGTTAAACATGTGTATGTCACTGGAATAAGAAACACGTGCAGGTAGGCCAGGTGTGGTGGCGCATGCCTGTAATCCCAGCACTTTAGGAGGCTGAGGTGGGCAGATCCCTTGAGGTCAGGAGTTTGAGACCAGCCTGGCCAACATGATGAAACCCTCTCTCTACTAAAAATACAAACATTAGCTGGGTGTGGTGGCGGGTGCCTGTAAGCCCAGCTACTCGGGAGGCTGAGGCAGGAGAATCACTTGAACCAAGGAAGTGGAGGTTACAGTGAGTCAAGATCACACCACTGCACTCTGGCAGGTAAAGGCCTTCAGAGTACTCATAAAATGAAAATGCTTCCTTTTTTTTCTTTGAATCAGGGTCTCACTCTGTAGGCCAGGCTGCAGTGTAGTGGTGTGATCACAGCTCATGGCAGCATCGACCTCCCAGGCTCAAGTGATCCTCCCACCTCAGCCTTCTGAGTAGGTGTAACCACAGGTGTATGCCCCCATACAAAATCATACTATTTTGATTTTTCTGGAGAGGCGGGGGTCTGCCTGTGTTTCCCAGGCTGGTCTTAAGCTCATGAACTCAAGCCATCCTCCTGCCTCGGCCTCCCAAAAGTGCTGGGATTACAGGCCTGAGCCACTGCACATGGCCTAGAAACATTTCTTAAAAGGAATGTGACATGATAACTGCCTGAGTTTGCACAGTATTTGGTGAGGTTCCCAGTGTCAATTCTCATTCATCCAAGGACTTTATAATTATATTGATAACTGCTTGATAATCCCCATGAGACCAATACAAAATTCAACTTACAGTTTGAAATCTGTTCTCACATCTCTTCTCTCACTTATACTCCCACACTGACTCTGTGGTGTAGTGGGAGGAACCAATGTCAGACCATGTCACAGATGCAGAGAAAGCCCAGAGAGGAGAATACCTTCCCCTAAGGGGACACCACCAGCTTATTTCTCCAGCCTTTTACCAAGTACCTATGAATTATGGTAGACACTTTCCATACATCATTTGATTAAATACAACATCCTAGGAAGTAGAAATTACCCTCATTTTAGAATAGTATTTGATTCTAAAATGTATATGGAAGAGCAAAGGGCCAATAATATCCCAGACAGTACTGAAGATGATAAACAAAGCAGTGGACTTGTAGGATCTTATCAAATAGCAAGAATTATCATAAAGCCATGATAATAAAGCCAATCTAGCACCCATGCAGGGAGACTCAGATTGACTATCAAGTAGACAAGTAAGATCAGACTAGGGAGGCCAGGACCAGACTCACACATATATATGGAGCTGGATTTGTGACAGAGCAGGCATTGCAAATCAGAGGAAAAAGGAAGCAACTTTCCATAAGTGGTCACATAATTGGTTATTTATATGGCAAATATGGCATTGGACTCCCTACCTCACACCACACACAAAAATTAATTACAAGTGAATTAGAGATGTAAAGTAACAAAACTATAAAAGATTTAGAAAGAAGTACAGGAGAATATATTTTTTGTCTTAAGGAAGGCAGCTTTCTTGAATAACTCTCATAATGTACAAATTACCAAAGGTACAAGTCATAAAGAAAAGTTAAATACATTTGACTATCTTAAAATGTAAAACTCATGTTTGATGGACACCATAAAGAGAAAGCACTGATAATTATCCACATAATAAAATCAACTCCATAAGTAATTTAGCAAAAGACTTCAAGAGACATTTTACCAAACAAGGATCTTCTATGAAAAAAAAAGAGAAAGAGCACCTTTTATAATCAATATACGTATAGAAATCCGTTCAATTTTCTTACTAATTAAGAAAATGCAATTTAAAATTATAATGAGTTCATCTCTGGTTTATTGATTTAAAAAATTAAAAAATAATAACAAAACAATTATATTTAAAACAATTTATTTTAACTACAATTAAAATAAAACAAAAAGATACCAATTTATATTGACCAGGATGGAAAAAATGGAAAAGTCTGAAAATATCAAATGTTGGTGAGGTTGGAAAAGCCAGAATATTTACACGCTGATGATAGGAAGAAGAATCGGTATAAGTACTTTGAAAAATGATTTGGCATCATCTAATAAATATCCACATGGATTCCAACAGACCTGCTTGTTAGGGAGCACTCTAGAAAAACTCTTAATTGTGCATAAGGAGGTATCTGAGGGTGTTCCAGGCAGCACTGTTTGGGTAAAGAAAGTAGAAAAAAGATGTATGTTTATATATATAAAATATCTTGGGTGGAATGTGCAAGAACCAGAGAACATCGGTCACCTCTGGGAAGAGAACTGGGTAAGTAAAAAGTTGTACTTTTGGTCATGTAATCTAAGTACCTAATTCTAAACTTAAAAATTGTGTTAAACAATTCATGTAAAATTATAGAATACTCCAGCAAGTTAAAAAAAGAAGTCTGGATAAGATGAGAGAAGACTGGCAAAATATGTTGTTGAGGCTAGGTTATAGGTGTGTTAAAGTTATATAAAGACCTACAAAGTTCTGGACTAAGACTCAGAGTAAGCACATGTGTTTAAATTCTTTCCACCTTAAGACCTCACAAAATTAACACAGGATACATTTTAAAGCTATATTCACAACATAGCTTGCCATTTAAAATTACAACAACAATAACAACAAACAGAATCAACCTATAGAGATGGTTCAAGAAATTATAGTGTAGCAACATGAAATAAAATGATGCAGCCAGAGCCCAGCTCCAAAGCTCCATAGTCCTTCAAAGGGATTTGTTACATTTGGAGGATGAGGGTTTGGGAAAGCATTTCCATTTTATCCCTCCACTTGCAAATGGCAGCTGGGTAAGGAATGGACCAGTCCTACCTGTCCTGGGATAAAAGTGAGGTCTCTTTCCCCAGGTTTTAGTTGACTGAATTCAGATGGCAGAGAAAATGTTCACACCTTGGAAGAGGAGTTATGTAGCAAAATGGAAATAGATCACTATTTTTAGTACCAAATGCTTGAAACAATCCATATGTCCATCAATACAGAGTCAGTTGAATAAAGTGTGGTACATCCACATAGCAGAGCATTACACAGCTGCAAAATAAGAACTATCTCTCTAACCTAAAAGAGACCCATCTATGAAATATATTATTAAGTGAAAAAGCAAAATGGATGAAATCATGTGATACTGTTATTTATTGGGAAATAGTGTAGAGTGAATATATATGCCAATTTGTTTATATGTAGTTTTCTAAATGAAAGAAATAACCAAAAACTGGCCAGGCATGGTGACTCATGCCTGAAACCCCACCACTTTGGGAGGCCAAGGTGGGCAAATCACATGAGGTCAGGAGTTCAAGACCAACCTCGCCAACATGGTAAAACCCTGTCTCTGCTAAAAATATAAAACATTAGCCGGGCCTGGTGGCACGTGCCTGTAGTCCTGGCTACTTGTTGGGGGCAGGGGAGCAGTTGCTGAGACAGGAGAATCACTTGAACCCGGGAGGTACTTGGGCACTTGAGAGGAGATCGCGCCGCTGTACTCCACCCTTGGCAACAAAGTGAGACTCCATCTCAAAAATAAATAAATAAAAGAAATAACCAAAAACTAATGAAAAGTTTAACCTGTAGGGGAAGGAGAAAACAGGAAGAAGACAAAGAAAGCAGACATCTCTGACTATATACCATGTTTAGTATATTCTATTTTGGAACCCTGTAATTATTTTACATAAATAAATTAAACTAAATGAAACATAGCTTAAAAATTTTAAAAGCAATCTCAAAATTGAAATAAAAATGAAACAAGTGGATCTAATTGCTGGTGGCAAAACCCTACAGAGAGGAATTCTTTCCATGGATTTCAAAGCACAGTAATTTAACTGCATATCCACAGTAGGAGATCCCTTGACAACAAAAGGGAACTGCAGGTAATCTTAGCTTCTTTTCAGTAATTGTACATTTGTGGTAATTGTTGGCATTGTTTTTGGAGACTGCAAATAAATAATTTGAGTGAAGTTAATAGAAGTCAAGGTTTTTGGCATCAGTGAAAAAACATACATAAGTGTAAGATCAATGAAATTAAATAGAAGCCTCTATAGTCTTACATTTAAAGGAGAACTATCAGTTTGAACTCATGAGGAAGAGAAGGAGGAGAAGGAAGATGAAGAGGAATGAGGTGAAGAAGAAAAAGAAGGAGAAACCCATATATCCTAGCTCTGTCTACCAAAACAGCTTAGAAACTATGAAATGACCAGCTCAATAGCAATGAGTATCCTTGGGGTCTAGATCATGGTCATTAAATATCACTTATCTCTAAAAGAAACTAAGGCTCCCTAAAGAGCCCATTACTTAAAAAAAATGGCTGAGCCCACTTTGAGGACAGAAAAAATGCACATGGGAGAAATAATATAGAAAATGTATTATTTGAAACATACCCCAAATTAATGACACTGTTAATGAGATCATTTTTGAAGGACTCAGGAGATAATCTGAAGAGGCTCCATTGCCAAGGATGGGACAGCTTGAACATCGAAAGAGCAATAAAACTGGATTTGGTGAAAACACACCAAATGCATTTAAATTCATAAGTTGACAATGATCCTAAAAAAAATTAAAAAGTACAAAAGCAAAAATAATGGATGACTTTGGAGGAATCTAATTAACATACACATTGTTTTGAACACTTGCAGATGCAGAGTTAAGAGACATCATTTCACCTGCCTTTCCCATGCATCTTGGGGTAACCGAATAGCTGATGATGAGATGTTTCTCTCTATAGAAGTATTCCAGTTAATAAATAAAGAAGGAATAATAAAATATAACAATTTTGTGACCCTCAATGAAATAAAAGATCTAGGTAATGACTATCAAAAATTGCAAAAAAGAGAGAAAATCAGGTATTACGTACATCCAAATGGAAGTATGCATTCCTAACTATGAAGTATTCTTGTGATAGATAAGTAGATGATAAATAGGCAGATGACAAAATGGATGAATAAATAGACGAATGGATGGATGGATGGATGGATGGATGGATGGAGAGTTGAAATTAATCTGAATCTAACCAAGTCCCTAGACTTAAAAATCATTGTCCAGAAAGTACAGAAATGGAGAAACAGATTAAAGGACATTATATGGATGCAATCAGCATGATTTGGTTTGGAAAGCTCCATAGGAGAGATTAGCTGGTGTCTTCAATAAACAAACAGGAAAAATTTTTTTTAAAAGTTAAAAGAAGAGGAGAGAGATCCAAGATGGCTGATTAGCAACAGCTCAGGATTGTAGCTCCCAGTGAAAGCTCAGAGAGCAAGTGGACGCCGCAATTTCAGACGAATTTCTGTTGCCCACAACTGGGAGCTACCCAGCGGAGGAGCCACACGGGTCACCAGTGTGACTCTTTTGGCCGGCGTGGCTATTTTGCTGGTGCCCCGGCGTGGTGCGGTGCTTCTCAGTGTGGAGTATACGGGAATGGGTGCCCTTTGAGTCAGGCTCAGCTGGTCCCATCCCCACAAGGAGAACAGCAACTGGAAGCACTGAGGACTGAGAGTTTCACAGTAAGCACAGCTGAACCCAGGAAGGCCTAGCTCTGTGGGGAAGGGGCATCCGCCAAAGGAAAACTAAGAAACAGAAAAAACTTCATCACCAACAAGCCAGA
>CAUYLG010036131.1:0-40135 GCA_963573385.1 Cacajao melanocephalus
TGCTGTTCTCCTTGTAGGGATGGGACCAGCCGAGCCCGACTCAAAGGGCACCCAGTCCCGTATACTCCGCACTGAGAAGCGCCGCACCGGCCAAAAGAGTCGCGCTGGCGACCTGTGTGGCTCCTCCGCTGGGAATCTCCCAGTCTGTGGGCAACAAAAATTCATCTGAAAGTGCAGCGTCCACTCGTTCTCTGCGCTTTCACTGGGAGCTACAATCCTGAGCTGCTGCTAATTGGCCATCTTGGATCTCTCTCTCAGAACTCAAGATTCTTTACTCAGGGAACCGGATGTACACCATGAGTTATAAGATTTTCCCTAGGCAGTTAATTTGGGAGTCTGCCAGATGTGGCCTGCAGATTATCACTTCCATGACCCCTCTATCTGTTTGTGCTCACATAATTCCATCATGAAATATATAAAATTGTAAGTGTTCTTTTAGGTAGTCCTTTTACATGTAATTCCTAATATTAGACCATACATTTTTAAAAAAATTTTAAACAGTGTCTTGCTTTGTTGCCCAGGCTGGAGTGCAGTGGTGTGATCTCGGCTCACTGCAACCTCCACCTCCTGGGTTCAAATGATTCTCCTGCCTCAGCCTCCTGAGTAACTGGTATTACAGGTGCACGCCACCATGCCTAGCTAATTTTTGTATTTTAGTAGAGAGGGTGTTTTACCATGTTGGCCAGGATGGTCTCAAACTCCTGACCTCAAGTGATCCACCAGCCTTGGCCTCCCAAAATGCTGGGATTACAGTCTTGAGCCACCACGCCTGGCTAGACCATAAATTCTTTAGTGAAATAACTTTCTTTTAGATAATTCTCCTGTAGAATATTTATTCACAGAATGAATCTTCTCCTTTCATTAGTTTTACCAGGCTTTTAAATTCTGAAGATTAGCTCATCAGCTCTGACCACAGTTGAACCAACTCCTAGAAGAAACAAAAACCTACCCACAAAAATTAAAAATAAAAAAATTTAAAAAGTGAATACAAGAAAAAAAAGTTCCTAATCCAAAATCTTTGTCAAACTTATATAATCTCACAAATACCTCCCTTAAGTAGTCTGAATTTCTACTCCTACTTCCATGATATATAGGAAAGTGGCTATTGATTGAGTCACTAAGTTTTGGTTTCATTTGTTACACATCAGTAGGAAACTGGTACTCTTGAGAGTGTAAATTTTCATAACATATTGGAAAATCTTTTAGCACTATCTACTAAAGTTGACGTCAGCATGTCCTAACACCTATCATTTCCACTCCTAAGTATATACCCAAGAGAAGTGTGTACACATGTGAACCAAAAGACATATGGATGCAGGTATATAATGACGTTGAAATAGCCAAAAAGTGAAGACAATTCAAATGTCTAACAATAGGACAACAGATGTGTGTTGTTTATAAAACAGTCAATAACAACAATAAATATGGACAAGCTGCAACCACATATATCAACACAGATGAATCTTGCAGGCATATGTGGAGGGAAGGACACCAAACACACCATTATGTGTATCATATGCTTCCTTTTTTTTTTTTTTAGAGTCAGGGTCTTTCTCTGTTGCCCAGGCTGAAATGCAGTAGTGTGATCATAGCTCACTGCAACCTCAACCTCCCAGGCTCAAGCAATCCTCTCACTTCAGCGTCCTGAATAGCTGAGATTTCAGTCACATACCAGTGAATTTTTATTTGTATTTTTTGTAGAGACAGGATCTCGCTGTGTTACCTGGTCTGGTCTCAAACTCCTTGGACTTGAGCAGTTCTCCCGCCTTGGCCTTGCAAAGTCCTGTGATGATAGGCTTGACCCACTACCCTGCCCTGATTCCATTTTTTTAAATGCAGTAACAGGCAAAACTAACATATGAAGTAGAATTCAGGAGTGCAGTCACCTTTGTGGAGAAAGGGCATACTGATGGGCATGGGCACAAAATCGGCTGGTGATAGTCCATGAGCACTGGAGAAGAATGTGCAGTGCATGAGTGTGTGCTGTGGCATGGGGTATTCCTACATCATATAATTTTAGAATCTGTAAAATGCTTTGCATAATACTTTGGCATGTGGTGAGCATTCAATAAATGATAGCTGTTGATATAAAAATTATTTTTATTAAAGTTAGCTTAATGTTCACCAACATATTCTTGTAATTATTATTTTTTAAGATTTTATTTTTTAAGGCAGTTTTAGGCTCACAGCAAAAATTGAGAGATTTCCCATATACGTCGTACCCTTACACATCCATAGCCTCCCCAGTTATCAACATCCCCCTCCAGAGTGGTACATTTGTTAAAATAGATGAACCAATATTGTGACACCATAATCACTCAAAGTCCATAGTTTGCCATAGGGTTCACTCTTGGTGGTGTACAGTCTATGGATTTTAGAAAATTTATAATGACTTGTACCCATTATTATAGTATGATATACGATATATATATATATTTTTTTGTATTTTTGCTGTCCTAAAAATCTTCTGTGCTCCTCCTATTCATCCCTCTTCTTACCCCCAGTGCCTGTCATCCACTGATCTTTTCACTGTCACCATATTTTGCCTGTTCTAGAGTATTATATGGTTGGAATCATACAGTATGTAACCTTTTCAGATTGGCTTCTTTCACTGAGTAATACACATTTAAGTTTCCCTCATGTCTTTTTTTTTTTTTCTTTTCATTTAGCCTTGACTTGAAATTCATCCTCCATGTCTTTTTTTTCCAGGAATTAATAGCTAATTTCTTTTGAGTGCTGAACAATGTTCTACTGGCTGCATGTACCATCGTTTATTTATCCATTCACCTACTAAAGGACATCTTCAGAGTTTTGGGAATTATGAAAAAAGCTGTTATGAACATCCTTGTGCACATTTTCATATGGACATGTATTCAACTCCTCTGGATAAACACCAATGGACACAATTGCTAAATCATGTGGTAAGAGTATGTTTAACTTTGTAAGAAAGAAACTGCCAAACTATCTTCCAAAGTGGCTGTACCATTTTGCATAAAAGCTTCAGAGTCAGTTTATTGATATCTACAAAATAACTTTCTGTGATTTTGATTGGGATTGTATTGAATCTATAGCTCATGTTGAATAGAGCTGACCTATTTACAATATTGTCTTCTAGCATCCAAGAACATGAAATATCTCTCCATTTATTTAGTTCTTCTTTGATTTCATTTATCAGAGTTTTGTAGTTTTCCTTATATAGATCATACACATATTTTGTTAGATTTATGCCCAAGTATATTGTTGCAGAGAAGGGATGCTAATGTAAACAATGTTGTGTTTTTAATTGCAAATTCCATTTCTTCTTTGCTGGTATACAGGAGAGTAATTGACTTTTTGTACATTAACCCTGTGTCCTGAAGCCTTACTGGAATTGCTTGTTGTTAGTTCCAGCAATTTTTTGTTGATTCTTTCAGATTTTCTACATAGTCATTTTTCTTCTAAAATTCTTGTTGTTTTGTTGCCTGGTAATGGGAGGGATTTGTCGTGAGTGCTGACTTTTAGAAAAATAAAGTGTCAAGATTAATATTATTAAAACTTGAAGTCATTAACAATCATGTTTCCCATGTTTTACAGTCAAACAAAGCTATTGGACTTAGTGAGTTTCACTTTTCCAAGCTCATGCTGTATGGGCCACTTTAGCCCATTATCCCCAAAATATAATCCTACTACTTAATTAGCGCTATTTTAAATTTGTATATTATTCAATATAGTTGTGTTGTTCCTTCTTTTCCTAGAAGGAAACAATTTGCCTATTCGTGTGGTAGGACCAAGTTCTTCTGATGGTCTTTCTGTACGTTTGCTGTCAGTGATCCAGAGTAAAAGAGCCATCATAAGGATGCAGAAAATATGGAGACTGCATGACTTGCAAAAAGAATGTGGGAATAAGTGCATCTTCTCTCCAAAAACAACTTTTAAAAAATGTGTTTTTACCAATGATTTCAGGGTAAGTTGGAGACATTTTGCTCCTTTCACATTAATTACATTTTTAGAATAAATTACCTAATGTTTTCTAAGGCCTGAGAGTGCTTAAAGGTTTTGTCACATGTTTTACCTTTGTAGGGTCTCTCTAACATAAATTCTCTTAGGCTTTGGGAGGCTAAGGCAGGTGGATCACCTGAGGTCAGGAGTTTGCGATCAGCCTGGCCAACATGATGAAACCCTATCTCGACCAAAAACACAAAAATCAGCCCATGTGGTGGCACATGCCTGTAATCCCAGCCACTCAGGAGGCTGAGGCAGGAGCACCGCTTCACCCCAGGAGGCAGTGGTTGCAGTGCCCCGAGACTGTGCCACTGCACTCCATCCTGGGTGACAAAGTGAGATTCCATCTCAAAAAAAAAATTTTTTTAATACATTCTCTTAGCTTCATTAAGGTTTGAGGGCTGGTTAAAGGCTTTGTTACTTTTTTATATTTATATGATTTTTGTCCAAATATGAATTATCTTATGTACTATAAAGGCTTGGAACTATAAAGGCTTGGTTAAAGATTTGCTAGTGATTTTTTTCTCCACACTTATAATAATTTTTTCCGGTATAAATTATTTTATGTACTAGAAGGCCTGAGGGGTGGACTTTGCCACATTATTCACATTTATAGGGTTTCTCTCCAGTATGAATTATCTTATGATTAGATAGACCTGAGAACCACTTAAAAGCTTTGTCATATTCTTCACATTTGTAGGATTTCTCTCCAGTAGGAATCCTTTTATGAGTATAAGAGTTGAGGAGAAGGTAAAGGCTTTCCCACATTCATTAGACATTTTGCTCCTTTTACACTAAATGCTTCAGTCTGCATATCCTAAGAACAAGACCATTATCTTACATAACCATAGTATAGTAATCAAGATCAGGCAATTTGATATTGATAGACTACTAATATCTAATCCCAAGCCCATACTCAAATGTTGTCAATTGTCCTAATAATGTCAGTTATAGCCCAGTTTTTCCTGATCTAAGCTTCAATGGTGGGGCATGCATTGTATTTAGTCATCCTGTCTCTTTCAGGTATGGAACATTTTCTTGGTTTCTCTTTTTGTTTCCTGATTGTGATACTTTTTTTTTTTTTAATTAGGAGTTTATTGTTTTATTTTTTCTTCTTTTTTATTTCAGTAGGTCTTGGGGGAACAGGTAGTGTTTGGTTACATGGATAAGTTCTTTAGTGGTGATTTCTGAGATTTTGGTGCACCCATCAGTTTACACTCTCTCCAGTATGTTGTCTTTTATCCCCCACTCCCCCATCCTTTCCCCCAAGTCCCCAAAGTCCATTGTGTCAATCTTATGCCTTTGCGTCCTCATAGCTTAGCTCCCACTTTTGAGTGACAACATAGGATGTTTGGTTTTCTATTCCTGAGTTATTTCATTTAGAATAATGATCTCTAATTCCATCCAGGTTGCTGCAAATGCCATTATATATATCTCACATTTTCTTTATCCACTCATTGATCGTTGGGCATTTGGGCTGGTTCCATATTTTTGTAATTGCTAATTGTACTGCTATAAACATATGCGTGCAAGTATCTTTTTTGTATGGTGACTTCTTTTCCTCTGTGTAGATACTCAAAAGTGGGATTGCTGGATCAAATTGTAGATCTACTTTTAGTTCTTTAAGGAAACTTCACACTGTTTTCCATAGTGGTTGTACTAGTTTACATTACCACCAGCAGTGTAAAAGTGTTTCCCTTTCATCCCATCCATGCCAACATCCATTATTTTTTGATTAAGGCCATTCTTGCAGGAGTAAGGTGGTATTGCACTGTGGTTTTGATGTGCATTTCCCTGATAATTTGTGATGCTGAGCATTTTTTGATATGTTTTTTGGCCATTTGTATATCCTTTTTTGAGACCTGTCTGTATTTTTGAAAAGTATAGGCTGATTATGTTGCATAATATCCCTAAATTTAGGTTTGTCTGGTTTATACTCATGGTTAGATTCAGGTGATTTAATTTTGATGGGAATACCACAGAGGTGATAGTGTATTTTTCAGTACCTCATATCAGAAGGCACATGGAGTCTATTTGTTCCAATATTGGTGATGTTAACACGATTATCCTCCAGGTCTCCCGACCGTAAAGTTATTATTTTATCTTTAAACTTAGTAATTTGTGGTGAGATATTTTGACATCATGTAAATATCCTGTTCCTCTAACTTTTACCTTCAACAACTACAATGCTGCATCAACCTTATACAACATTTTACCTATGGGAATCTCTTGCCTACAAAACCCTTAACTGTGATTTTTTTCTAACATCATTTCTCTATATTTATTTTTTGGCATCTTACTGTAAGGAAGGGCTTTATATTCCTATTTATTTACATCATAATGAACTTGTACATTTTTATTTTATTCTGTGAATTATGATCAATCATTTTTTATTTTGATGCTTTGAATAATCTGTCCTAAGTTTAGCAATGGGAGCTTCATCAAGTGGGTGTCTATGACCCTTTGCTACATCTCTACCACTCTTAGCATATTTCTTACTTTCTGGTACGATAAGATACTCTAAGTTAATCTTGTTCTTTCCCTATCCTAGTTCTGGTATTAGTTATCTTCACAAGGAGCCATGTTTCCTTCTAGTTGAGAATCATGTTTAGAAATGAATATCTGCTGCTGGGCGTAGTGGCTGACACTTGTAATCCCAGCACTTTGGGAGGCTGCAGGCGGGTGGATCGCTTGAGCTCAGGAGTTTGAGACCAGTCTGGCCAACATGGTGAAACTCCGTCTCTACCAAAAATACAAAAATTAGCCCTGTGTGGTAGCACGCACCTGTAGTCCCAGCTACTCAGGAGGCTGAGGCAGGAGAATCACTTGAACCTGGGAGGTGGTGGTTGTAGTGAGTCGAGATCATGCTACTGCACTCCAGCTTGGGCGACAAAGCCAGACCCTGTCTCAAAAACAGAACAAAACAAACTAAGATCTAGGATGTGCCCTTTACTACCAACGTTTTATTGCTTTACAGTCCTCTCAGTGTGTGTATATTGAATAACATTTCTGATCACTTGTTGAGACAGTCAGTGATTTCTCTGTGGCTTTAAAAAGTGAATGCTCTTTCCCTAATTTCTGAAAACTAGGAAGTAATTTCACTAATGCACAAAATGTGTTTTAGTATTGTAGGGACAACTTTTCTCTGTATTCTGTTAAGTATTTTACACTGAAATCATTCATGAAAAAAAATCTTGACATAGCTAAGGATTGACAAGAAGAAAGCGAATAAAAAAGTTTGTGTTCTGGAGTTTTTCCAAAGTCTTTTGGAGGAACTATGTGCTTCACTCTCTAGCTTTTTAAAAGTTCGATATAATTGGATCTTTGGGACAATATCCCTGAAGGATCTGAAGTTTCAAACCTCTCTATATCTTAGCTGCTGAACTTTAAGTTGTTTAGGGAAAACAAGTATTCCCCCAACAAATGATTTAAATTTACCTAATATTCCAGTTGCTATCCTTTGACATTTTTAGTTGTGGTGGTAACAGTTAATAATTTTGAGAGAAATGAATTGCACTGTTGATTTTTATGTAATATTTAACATTTTAAAATGTGAATTAATCTATTATTTCTTGAACATAGTTAGCTTTATGAAGTACATCATAAAACAATATTTTATTTGAAGTTGATGACAGGGAATTCAGATGGGAGGATCAGTTCTTCTTGGCTACTATTACTTTTTAAATAATAGAAAATAGCAAATCCCAGGTAGCTGGGCTGATTTTTTCATTTAGAAACTTTTGTGCTTGTTTGTCTTAACAGTAGTACAAAAATTACGCTTCTTTGAAGTAATCTTTTATAATAATCTAATAATTTTTATTATTAGAGAAATCTATTAAATATAAAATTTGGCAGAGAAATTTATAAGATGAAGGCAATTTTTAAGAACATGTATATTTGAAAATAGGAAAGACTCAGTGGAGAAAGAAAAAGGTTGAAGGTTTATTAAAAGGCCATATGAGTTCAGAAGCAAGGTAAATTTCTGTAATTTTTTTTGTTAATGATGTGAAATGTAAGAAAAAAATTAAAACTTTGAGTTTCTGACTGCCTTGCTAGAAATCAGTTTTGCCCTGCACTGACCCCTCTGTGGGAATCTGATCGATCACGTGTGAAATTCTGGCGGTGCTAAAGTTAGCTTGCACAAGTTCACTGCTCCTTGATATGATCCTGATGGCGGTTGACATTCTTCTCTTGCCAATTCCAATGTTCTTATTTATAACTATATGCTCTGTAATCTCTTTTCAAAAAGATCTTATGGTAATCTTCCAAGTGAGTTTAGTTTCTGCATTTCCAGGTTATATGGGTTTTAAAGTATTGCTTGGCTATAATTATTAGAACTCTTTACACACTCACAATAATATGGGACTCAACAATGAATGGAACTGTACAGTGAATGTATTAGTATTTAAACGAGGGTGGGTTATTTTGTGTGACATAAACTAGCTCTTAAATATAATTACAAATTAGTATCTGCAATGCTTTGAGCATTGTTGTCCTTTTTCAGACCAGTATACAGCCCCCAAAACTGTTAGTGGGAAAGGACAGAGTTCATTTAGACCCAGAGCCTCCAACTATGAAGTTGGCTTGCTTATTTATTTATTTATTTATTTATTTATTTATTTATTTATTTGAGGCAGAGTCTCACTGTCACCCAGGCTGGAGTGCAGTGGCGCAATCTTGCCTTACTGCAGCCTCTGCCTCCTAGTCTCAGCCTCAGCCTCCGGAGTAGCTGGAACCACAGACATGCACCACCACATCTGGCTAATTTTTGTATTTTTCCTAGAGACAGGAAGGATTTCACCATCAGGTTGCCCAGGCTGGTCTAACTCCTGAGCTCAAGCAATCCATCCCCTTTGACATCCCAAAGTGCTGGGATTACAGGCATGAGCCACTGTGCCCGGCCTAAAATTTATTTTATTTGTTTATTTCAAGGTTTCTCCTCTTCTTTTGGTGAAGATCAATATTGCTTTTTATTGTATATTTAAGCTTTCTTTTCTTCACTTATCTGGATTACTTTTCTGATTTGAGCTCAATAACTTATTCAGTATACATTTATATTTTTCCTCATTCAGTCACTTTCAAATCTTTACTAAAGACCTACTGTGTGCCAAGGATAGGTTTAGGAGCTCAGATTCAAGTATTAAATATGTATATTCTTTTTTCAAATTCACCGTTATCTAAATTTTGTTGTGGAAGAATCAACTTTTGTAGATCAAACCTGCTTTTCCCCCTTACATCAATAAATACACTATCCTGTGATTTCTTGTAGTAAAATTGCATTTATGATAGTAAAAATAAATTTGAGAGTATTTTTCTAACTAAATGAATATCACACTTTATTCATTTTTTTATGTCCTCAGATTAAATGAAGGGAATAGTACTGGAATAAATATAGACAAAAGAAAGAAAATGCAAGGAGAAAATTTCACCATTTGGAGCATTTTTTTCTTGGAGGGATTTTCCTGGTACCCAAGGTTAGAGGTGGTTCTCTTTGTCTTCAGCCTTGTAATGTATCTGACAACCTTCTTGGGCAACAGCACTCTTATTTTAATCACTATCCTAGATTCACGCCTTAAAAACCCCATGTACTTATTCCTTGGAAATCTCTCCTTCATGGATATTTGTTACACATCTGCCTCTATTCCTACTTTGCTGGTGAACTTGCTGTCATCCCAGAAAACCATTATCTTTTCTGGGTGTGCTGTACAGTTGTATCTGTCCCTTGCCATGGGCTCCACGGAGTGTGTTCTCCTGGCTGTGATGGCATATGACCGTTATGTGGCCATTTGCAACCCGCTGAGATACTTCATCAGCATGAACAGGCGTGTCTGTGCGCAGATGGCCACGGTCTCCTGGATGATGGGTTGCCTGACTGCCCTGCTGGAAACCAGTTTTGCCCTGCAGATACCCCTCTGTGGGAATGTCATTGATCACTTCACCTGTGAAATTCTGGTGGTGCTAAAGTTAGCTTGCGCAAGTTCACTGCTCATGGACATGATCGTGCTGGTGGTCAGCATTCTCTTGTTGCCAATTCAAGTGCTCTTGATTTGCATCTCTTACATCTTCATCCTTTCCGCTATTCTGAGAATCAGCTCAGCAGAGGGAAGAAACAAGGCTTTTTCTACCTGTGGTGCCTATTTGACTGTGGTGATCTTGTATTACGGGGCTGCCCTTTCTATGTACCTAAAGCCATCTTCTTCAAACTCACAAAAAATAGACAAAATCATCTCGTTGCTTTATGGAGTGCTTACCCCTATGTTGAACCCCATAATTTACAGTTTAAGAAACAAGGAAGTCAAAGATGCTATGAAGAAACTACTGGGCAAAATACCATTGCATCCAACACATGGACGTCTCTGATTGGGTCTCTATGGTTTTACCAGAGCTGTACCCCTGGCAGAGCTCACCAGAGAAATTCTAGACCACATACAACCTCTTAGAATTCTGATTGGATCTTATCTCTATATAATTTCACAGTTATGAGATGCGTACACAGAGTGATTGCCTATTAACAATAGTAGGTTTCAATTTGCGTTTGTCGATATTTCCTTTTGGTGTTTTGTGGTTGTGAGGTTTTGAGTTGTAAAGTCATCAAATGTGTGCTCCTGAAGAAATCTTGTATATCTTCTGTGCTTTAATCTTTTCTAAAATGAGGTGAGAGCATAAAGAAGCAAATAAAGACTGGTCTTGATTATGAAACTGAGAAAACAGAATTTAAAAATGTAAAAGACTAGCTCAACATCACACAATTGTAGAACTGGGACTACGACATCCTTCCGATTTCTTGGCCAGAGCTTGTTCCACCACATTGTAGTGGCTTTTGAATTACCCTTCATTATTCAAAACTCCTGATTAAAATTCCTTATCTCCCTGAGTAAAGCATTCAATGATGCCTACTTGATTTTTCCACTTCCAGCCTTGCTTTTCTAAGCTCATAAATACTTGTGCAAATTGTATCTGCTTTTATGCCAGTATACTACCCATACACTAACTCTTTTTCATTTATGTTTGTCTTTTTTCTTCATTGGATGATTGACTTCACAGGGACAAGTATTCCTGTTATTTTGTACCTTTTCTGTTTACAGCAGTCATTCAGTAAATGAACACATTTTTCAGCTTTACACCAGTCACTTTATTTGAGAAGAAAGTACCACTTGTGAAAATTATAAAGACGAAACAAGGGCAGTGAGGTGTATTGCTTTATAAATATTTAAGCATTATAGAGACAATGTTTATATTAGTTGTTTTAAATCTTTTATTCACATACAAACATTGCTTGTTAAAAATGCCTTCACTCCCACATATTCTGATTCAGTGACTCTAGGGTGGCTCTTCAATAATCTGTAGTTAGAGGTGGAGCCTCAAGAAATTCTGATATAGATTGGGCGGTGACCATACATTTGGAGACATTATTTCCGGCAAAAATTTATCTTTCAAAAAGAGGCCAGGTGCGGTGGCTCACACGTGTAATCCCAGCATTTTGAGAGGCCGAGGCGGGTGGATCACAAGGTCAAGAGATTGAGATTATCCTGGCCAACATGGTGAAACCCCATCTCTACTAAAAATACAAAAATTAGCTGGGCATGGTGGTGCATGCCTGTAATCTCAGCTACTTGGGAGGCTGAAGCAGGAGAATTGGCTTGAACCCGGGAGGTGGAGGTTGCAGTGAGCCGAGATTGCACCACTGCACTCCAGCCTGGCAACAGAGCAAGACTCCATTGCAAAAAAAAAAAAAAAAAAAAAAAAGAAAAGAAAAGAAAATAGAATGAATTCTTTTTTCCTTTTTTATTTTATTTTTATTTTTTTTTCCCTTAATTCATTCTGCCTCCAGGTGTACCTTCTTACTTGTCTATCTCTACTTCTAAAGTAAGGAAGGGAAGAGGGTTTTGACTGGAGGAATGTAAACTTATGGGACAAATTAAAAATATAAAATACTTTAAAACGTTTAGTATTAGAGGTTGAGTTTTGGATTACTTAACTCTTAGAACTTCCTTTAGATCTAGGACTTCTGTTACATGTTCCTAGATGTGTAACCTACACATAAAGAAACTTGAACCCACATATAAAGAAACTCGAAATAACCATATAGCAAAATTTGGGAGATGAAGCAACAAAAATTTTTTTTTTGAGACAGGGTCTCACTCTCTCACCCAGGCTGGAGTGCAGTGGCATGATCTCAGTTCACTGCAACTTCTGCCTCCTAGGTTCAAGTGATTCTACTGCCTCAGTCTCCTGGGTAGCTGGGATTACAGATGTGTGCTACCACGCCTGGCTAATTTTTTTATATTTTTAGTAGAGGTGGGGTTTTACCATGTTGGCCAGGCTGGTCTTGAATTCCTGACCTCAAGTGATCTGCCCGCCTTGGCCTCCCAAAATACTGGGATTACAGGCATGAACTAACATGCCCGGCCAACAACGGGACAAATTTGATGCCAGATATTGCTGCCAAGAGATGTTTGATAGTGGAGAATGGAATTAAGCTCCGAGTAATGGTTTTGGAATAGTAAGGGAAAGCTGAATGGGAAGCATTTATCCTAGAAGTAACTATCTTTCTTCCTAGATACCTCAATCTTCCCAACGCAACTGCCACAATCATTGCCTGGCAATTTCAGTGTTATGTTGCCGTGTAATTTTATAGTAGGCTTTTATTCGAGTAGAGCTAAATTTTATGTTACAATAGAACTGAATTGTCTGCTTTCTGGAATTTGTTATGTGTGGTTCCAAACATAAACAGGAATAACTAGAGCTATAGAAATAGCTAAAAGCTTTACTTCAAAGAGGGAACTATAAGACCTTGGAGATACAGACCCAAACACCCTCTGTAGTCAGTCTGTCAGCTTTGACACAAGAAACTGAGCATATTGGCACAGAACCAAGTGTTTTAGAATGGGATATGGACCAGAATGGAACAGCAAAACAGATGAGAACCCAGATGTCAGAAGAGGACCCAGAACAGAACCTGGGTGAGAATCTCCTTGCAGATCTTGGCTAAGACAGTAGTTACAGCCATATGTTCCATAACATTGCTGTGTACAACAAATATATATATATATATATATACACATATATATATATATATATATGTGCATGCTTTATATATATAATATGTAATAGTAAAGTTAATTATTGGTAAAACAGTGCATTCCTTTCTTTGGATTAGATTCTATCTCAATCGACACTAATTTCAATTGTTACTTTTATAGAGCCTCAGATAAGGAATCCTTTTGAGGTACTGTTTAAGAGAGGAATATATTTGACAAAGAAGGTAGAACTACCTCTGATGGAGAACGAATTCCTGCATGAAGGATTATGTGACTAGATTTATTCTTTGGAAAAATCTGATTATGCCACTTCTCTGCTTAAATCTCTTAGCACTGTTTCACTGCCCTAATATTTGAAGTCCTTAAGATGACATGCAAAAACTTTCATAATCTGATTACTCACCATTCACATCTTTTGCTTTAAGAACACCAGAATTCTCTTGTTTCATCATGAATGTGTTATGCTCTCTCTTGTTTCTTTCTTTCTTTCTTTTTTTTTTTTTGAGATGGAGTATCACTCTGTCACCCAGGCTGGAGTCCGGTGGCACAATCTCAGCTCACTGCAACCTCCACCTCCTGGGTTCAAGCGATTCTCCTGCCTCAGCCTCCTAAGTAGCTAGGACTACAGGCTCACCATGCCCTGCTAATTTTTGTATTTTTAGTAGAGACGGGATTTCACTATATTGGTCAGGCTGGTTTCGAATTCCTGACCTTGGGTGATTCACCCACCTTAGCCTCCCAAAGTGCTGGGATTATAGGAATGAGCCGCTGCACCCGGCCTCTTGTTACTTTTTTAATGAATAGCATTTATCATAATTTGTAATTCAATAATAATTTGTGGGTTTCTTTGTTTGATGGTTATGTCCCTCACTGGTCTGTAGGTTCACTGAGGCAATGACCATATTAATTTCACCTACAACTGTATACCCAGGACCTAGCACAAGTCTGGCATAGAGAAGACAGACAGTGCATACATTTTATAAAAAATTAAGTTTTTACTGAACGCTGTTTGAATAAAAATATACATGTAATAAGCTTTTAATGGCTATCCAGTTAGGTACCTAACTATTTCTGTGATGAATGCTTCTCTTTGATTGCTAGCTGTGGTTGGGTGGTTGTGGTGGTGGTGGTGGTGGCAAAAATGTCATTATTAGTTTTTACATGGAATCTTTAAGACTAAAGCATTAGATTACTTCTTAGCATGGAATCTTTAAGACTAAAGCATTAGATTACCTTTACTTTTCCAATAGAAATGGCACAGTGTTAAATAAGGGAAATATGCTAGAAATTATTGTTTCAGGCCTTTGGCCTCTGGTACTGTATTTGATGCAAATTCTAATGATCATGATGGAGCATTCTATGTACATTTATGAGTGACTCATAATTTGAGTGGCTCCGGGGTAGGTCCTCAATAATCTGTAGTTATAGGTAGAGCACCATGAAATTCTGATATAGATTGTGAGATGACCATACATTAGGAGACATTATGTCCAGAAAAAATCTATCATTCCAACAGAAAAGTAGGATTAGTTCTTCTTTCTTTCTTTATGAGAAATAAGATGAACATGGAAGAGTGTTGGATTTGATGAACATTGGAAGAGTGCTCAGAATAGAATGAGTACTTGGTCTGTTCATAGAAGGGATTCAAGTATCACATGAATGATTGGGCCGTATGTTCCTTACAGCCTTGATTCCTCATTTGCAAAATAATAATGATAACATGATAGGCTTTTAGCATTCCTTCATTCTCAGCAATACAAATAGCTGTAATTTTTAGACGTATCCAAACTACCTAACTTTAGAACTTGTCTCAATGGATAGAAGAAAAGAAGATAAGTCTCATTTATGGATAAGTGACCTGGACGTGAACAGAAGCTCTTGGACTGACTTGGGTTATACAGGTTTTACTCTCTCTTTTTTGATAAGGAGCACAGAAATAGGAAATAAATACTGGGCTGATGTGTGAAGAAAAAGTTAGATAATGTGAAGACGGGTAGAGAGTATCTCTGGCAAGAGAGCAAAAGAAAACATGACACGAAGAACCAAAAGAAGATAAATATGTAGAGGTATGGAAAGAAAAGGGAGGAGTAGGGCTGGGTGCGGTGGCTCAGGCCTGTAATCCCAGCACTTTGGGAGGCCTAGGTGGGTGGATCACTTGAGGCCAGGAGTTCAAGACCAGCCTGGCCAACATGGTTAAACCCCATCTTTACTAAAGATATAAAAATTAGCTGGGTGTTGTGGCGCATGCCTGTAATCCCAGTTACTCTGGAGGCTAACGCAGGAGAATCACTTAAACCCAGGAGGTGGAGGTTGTAGTGAACCGAGATCACGCCACTACACTCCAGTCTGGGCAACAGAGCAAGACTCCATCTCCATCTCCAATGGCACATTGAACAGCCATTGAAATGGCTTGAGTGGGGGTTTAGCAAGTATTTTCATAGAAAAGTCATTCTGGCTGCCATATGGAGAATTGATTATAGAGAATAGAAGTGAACACAGGGAGATCAAGTTGGAGAAAATTGTAGTGGTTCAGGTGAATGTTACTGGAAGCTTGGACTAGCCTGGGAGCAGTGGAGAAAGTAGGCAGATTTGAGAGCTATTTAAAAAGTAACCTCTCAACAATTTGAGAGGTAACATCAACAAGATGAGACATAGGCAGAGAGAGAGGCAAAAGCATCAAAGATGACTCCTAGGTTTCTTGTTTGTAGAACAGAAGACTGATGGTATCATTAACTGACACAGGGAATCCTGAAGGAGGATCAAGTTTGCGGTTGAAAGGTAGGTCATGATTTGTATTCTAAACATGCTGAATTTTCCTGTGATTTTGAGATACATGGTGGAGATATCAAGGAGTCAGTTGGATATGCTAGTCTGGAATTAACGAGAAAGGTCAGTTTGGAGATACAAACTTTGCATGTACATGATAATTTCAGTAATGAACATGGTTAACATTAACTAGGGAGAGAAACTAGGGTGAGAAAATTGCCTAAAATGAACCTAAGGTAATGCTAATATTTAAAGCCAACCAATTAGGAAAAGCTAACCAAGGGGCAATGAGAAGAAACAACCCCTGGAGTAGGAAGTGGATAAAAACTAGGAGACCACTTCCAGTTTTGGTTGATATGAAGTAAGCACATTGCACTCTGCCTCTCCCCGTGATAGCAATTTAAAACCCTAGACCCAATGCATGAAGCAGCTGAGAACTCCTCCACTCCCACCCCCAATATGTCTTGGCTGGATGACTCCAGTGCAACCTGAAACCCAAACCTACACACTGGCCACAGACAGAAGTTTCTAAAAGACACTCTAAGAGAAGCTCCCTAGAAAGAGAGAAATGGGTTCCCTCTGCTTCAGAAAGAGTGATGTAAATGCCTTGGTTTTTTTCTATTATGCCCAGACCCCCAGGAAATCCTGTGGTGGCAGTGGCAGCATCAACAGTGGTAGCTGGACAGGCATCTAAAATTCTCAGGAAGAACTCTTCTCTTGGATCAGAAGAACTGTGGTTCCAAGAAGATGGGGGAGTCCCTATTGTTTCCTTTCCCCCCTTTATCCTCTCACCATTTGGCCCCTGAGACAGACGCAGTTGTGAGATGTGCACAGCAGAGTAGAGAAATAAAAACGCTGGTTTTTAGCTACAGAAGGAGGACTTTTGGGGAGTGGAAAGTTTCAGAAAGATCATGGAGAGAAAGGAGTCAATAAAGCAATGCCATAAAGTTGTATGTAAACACCTGGGCCATCCCCAAGTGGAACATGAATTACTCTGACCCTAAATAGTGTAACAAAGGCTTTGAGAACTAAACTCTGTAAGGTAGGCCACTTTTAAGTCCCAAATATGCCACTGGATGGCACGCATACAGGGCAGATTTGAATAACACTGCAAAGTCTCTGTAAACTTAAGTAACAGTGAATCATACCTTAAAGATGGGTAGAAGCTCATAGCCTGAGCCCAACCAGGTCAATGGCTTGTTAAAACATACACACACAAATTAAAATTTTCTTTTGGATTTAAACAGGAGTCAGAGTCTCATGACATAATAATCAAAATGTCCAAGATATAATCCAGAATCACTCAACATATGAGGAATTAAGAAAATCTCAATATCTTGCAAGGGAAAAGGCAGCAAATACCAACCCCAACATGACAAAGATGTTGAAATAATCAGAATAAGGCTTTAAAGCAGCTATTATAACCGTGTTCCAAGTCATAAGGAAATTAAAATGAATGAAAAGAAAGAGAACCTCAGTAAAGAAACAGAAGATAAGAAAAGAAACAAGTGGAAACCATAGGATTAAAGCATAGAACTGAAATAAAATATGTACTTAATGAGCTAAATTATAGAATGTAGATTATAGAAGAAAGAGTCTGTGAACTTGAAGACAGATCAACAGAAATCATCCAAACTAAACAACAGAGAGAAAAGATTGAAAAAATATGTATGAAAAACTAACATTTATCTAGTTGTTTTTTTAAGAAAAAAATAGTAGTCCATGGCTGGGCACAGTGGCTCAGGCTTGTAATCCCAGCACTTTGGGAGGCCAAGGTGGGCAGATCACCTGAACTCAGGAGTTTGAGACCAGCCTGACCAACATGAAGAAATGCCATCTCTCCTAAAAATACAAAAATTAGCTGGGCGTGGTGGTGCATGCCTGTAATCCCAGCTACTTGGGAGGCTGAGGCAGGAGAATCGCTTGAACCCAGGAGGCAGAGGTTATGGTGAGTCGAGATCACACCATTGCACTACAGCCTGGGCAACAAGAGTGAAACTCTGTCTTAAAAAAAAAAATGGTAATCCATGAAAACAGTGATTGATTCAGCTCACAAGTCAAACAAAACAGCTGAACAAATGCTTTTCCTCAAGATAATCATGAAAATTCCAGATGCAGCAGAGCTGTATCCTTCCCATTTTGTCACAGTTACTATTAAAAACACATGTGCCCAAAGGTCAAGATTTAATATGTTTTTTTTTTCACTGCTTCATCATATATGCTTAAGTGAAACGGAATTTTTTTCTATGAGTGAATTATGATAAAGAATACAATAATTACTAACATAGTTAGGTGCTAGTGCTTTTATTTCTACTACAGTGCCATCAGTTTTACTCACCATTGCTTTTGTAACATCTGCAACCATTAATAATATCATCAAGGTAAAAAAGTAAAAGAAATTTGTTTGTATAATTATAAACCTTATTTTTGACCTCAAAGAAAGGGGCTTGGAGACTTTCAGGGGTGTGCATACCATTTGTGTTAGTTTTCTATTGCTGCCATAACAAATTACCCCAAACGTAGTGATTTAAACAATACAAGTTTGTTATCTTACATTTATATCGGTCAGAAATCTGACATGAGTCTCAGTGGACTAAAGTCAAGGTATGGGCAGAGACATATTCCTTTTAGTAGGCACTGGGTAGCAGCTGTTTCCTTGCCTTTTCCAGTTTCTGGTGGCCACCCACATTTCTTGGCTCATGGCCGCTTCCTCCATCTCCTAAGCTTTCTCATGTAGCAACACTCTGATTCTGCTTCTGGCACCACTCCTCTTTCTCTGACTCCCTCTTATGCCCCTCTGTCTGCTTTTAAGGCCTCTTGTGATTGCATTGGGCCGAGCTTGATCATCTTTCCGTCTTAAGGTCAGCTGATTAGCAACCTTAATTCTATCTTCAACCTTACTTCTCCTTTGCCATGTAACTAAAATATTCACAGAATCCATGGTTTAAGACATGGACGTCTTTAGGGGGCCATTATTCTTTTTGCTACAACTTGATTTCAAAATAAGGACAGTAAGAAACAAAAACACTCAGAACTTTTGGATTTCTGAACATTGATTCAGAGCTTACTCCAATTCCCAGAGACCCAGAATGATACTGCAATATATGTATCTTGCTCTGTGGCTCAGGCTGGAGTGCAGTGGTGTGATCATAGGTCACTGCAATTGCAAATTTCTTGGAGCTTCCTCTTCTGTTTTTTTTGAAATAATTTAAGAGGTTTGGTGTTAATTTTCTTAAATATTTAGTAGAATTCACTAGTTAAGACACTTGGTCCTGGGATTTTCTTTTTTGACAGGTTTTTCATTTCTAGTTCATTATCTCTGTTACTTACAGGTTGGTATAGATTTTCCATTTCTTCTTGAATTAGATTTGGTAGCTTGTGTAGTTTCCAAATTGGAAAGGAAGAAGAAAAATTATCTCTTTTGGTAAATGACATGATATTATGTAAAAAAATTCTAAACAAGTGATCAGAAAAAAAGAAAAACTATTAGAGGTAATAAATAAATTTAGCAAAGTTATGGGGTCTAAGATCAATGTACAAGAACTAGTGATATTCCTATACACTAGTGAACATTCTGAATAGAAAAACGAAAACAATTTCATTTATATAGTATCAAAAAGAATAAAATACTTAGGAATAAATTTGACAATAAAATGGTGAAACCCTGTCTCTACTAAAAATACAAAATATTAGCTGTGTGTGGTGGCGTGTGCCTGTAATCACAGCTACTTGGGAGGCTGAGGCATGAGAATCGCTTGAACCCAGGAGATGGAGGTTGCAGTGAGCTGAGATCACTCACTGAGTTGCAGGACTTGTATGCTAAAAACTATAAAATATTTGAAATTAAAGACCTAACTAAATGGAAAGATATTCCATGTTCATGTACTGGAAGACTTAAGATACTCCCCCAAAGTGTTACTCCCCAAAGTGACCTACAGATTCAATGCAATCCATATTAAAATCCTAATGGCTTTTTTTCATCTTAAATTCTAAAGGACACCAAATAGCCAAAACAATCTTGGAAAAGAAGAACAAAGTTGGAAAACTCACACTTCTTGATTTCAATATGTACTGTAGAGCTACAGTAATCAAAACAGTGTGGTACTGGCATAAAGATAAACATATAGGAAAATGAAATAGAATTGAGAGTCTAGAAATAAATCCATACATCTCTTGTCAACTGGTTTTTGACAATGGCACCCAGAACATTCAATGGGAGAAAGAATAGTCTCTTCAACAAATAATGTTGGGAATGCAGAATATCCATGTGCAAAAGAGTGAAGTTGCACCCTTACCTCATATTATATATACATATATAAAAAGTTCACATTATATATATATGATTCACATTATATGTAAAATTCACATTATAAATAAAATTCACATTATAGATATAATTCATTATATATAGTGAATTATATATATATTTATATAATATAATATATAAATATATATTTAAATGAAAATATATTTAAAATAAAGCAAATATAAATTAATAAAACATATAACATAATATATTACTATTATATAATATATATAAATATGATATATTATATATATATACACACACACACACACGCACACACAATTAACTTAAAATAGATTAAAGACCCAAATGTAAAAGCTAAAACTCTTTGAAAAAACAGAGGGGCAAATATTTATGACTGGATATAATAATGGCTTCTTAGATATAACAGCCAAAGCCCAAGCAACAAAAGAGATAATAGATAAATTGGACTTGATCAAAATAAAAGACTTGTAGCATCAAAGGACACTATTAAGAAAGTGAAAAGGAAACTCAGAGAATTGGAGAAAATATTTGCTAAACATAAATCTAGCTCCTGGGTTTATGCTAATCATTAATTAGGTTCTAGTATATAGAATATATAAAAGCCCTGGCTGGGCACCGCGGCTCACACCTGTAATCTCAGCACTTTGGGAGGCTGAGACAGGCAGATCATGAGGTCAGGAGATCGAGACCATCCTGGCCAACATGGCGAAACCCCATCTCTACTAAAAATACAAAAAATTTGCTGGATGTGGCAGTGCATGCCTGTAATCCCAGTTACTTGGGAGGCTGGGGCATGAGAATCACTTGAATCTAGGAGGCAGAGGTTGCAGTGAGCTGAGATAGCACCACTGCACTCCAGCCTGGTGACACAGCGAGACTCAGTCTCAAAAAAAAAAAAAAAGTAAGAATATATAAAAGCCCTATAACAAAAAGAGAAACAATCCAATTAAAAGCAGGTAAAGGACTTGTATGGATACTTTTAAAGAAGATATACATATGGTCAACAAGTACATGAAAAGGTATTCAAGTTATTAGTCACTAGAGGAATGCAACTCAAAACCATAAAATTCCCACTGGAATGGTTATAATTAAAAAATGGAAAATAACAAGTGCTTGTGAGAAGGTGGAGAAACTGAAACTTTCATACATTGCTGATGAGAACATAAATGGGGCAGCTGCTGTGGAAAACAATTTAGTGGTAACTTAAAAAGTTAAACTTAGAATTATAATATGCCCCAGAAATTCCATGCCTAGATATATATCTAATAGAAGTGAAAATATGTGTTTAAGAAAATACTTGTACCTGAAAACTCATTGTAGCACTTTTCACAATCATAAAAATGTGAAGAAAACTCAAACATCCATCAATGGATTAATGGATAAACAAATGTAGTACAGCCATACAATGAAAATATTATTCAACCATAAAAGGAATGAAGTACTGATATGCTACGACATGTATGAACCTTGAAAACACTGTTAAATGAAATAAGCCAGACACAAAATGCCATATATTGTGTGATTCCATTTACACAAAATATCCTGGTTAGGCACATCCATAGAGACAGAAAGCAGGTTAGTGGTTGGAATGGACTGGGAAGAGTGAGAAGTGGGAACTGACTGCTTGATGGGGTTTTCTTTTAGGGTGATAAAAATATACCGGAACTAGATGGTGGCGATGGTTGTACAACACTGTGTATGTGCTAATGCCACTAAATTGTACATTTTAAGCTGTTTAAAATGACTATATGAATTTTACTACAATAAGAAAATACTATGAACACTAATGTTAAAAGTTTTGAAATATTAGACAAAATTGTTAGAAAAATATAACTTGTCATAATTCAGTATGAAGTAGAATACTTGAGAGTTTATTACCTAGCAATTAAAAATTTTCTCACTAAAAATTTGTAAATTTTACCAGTAATTTAGGGAATAAGTACTCTCAGAAAAACAATTCCAGGATATAGAAGAAGTAAGAATGCTTCCAAACTCATTTTGTGAAGCTATCAAAATCTTGATACCAAAATATAAGGAAGAGTATATAAAAAATGAAAATCATAGGTCACTTTGATTCATGAACAGAAAGGCAAATGTCAGAGATAACCCATTTATAATAGCTTCAAAACAGAAACTATTTACGAATCAATCTAACCAAAGAAGTGAAAGGATGTAAGGAAAATGATAAAACTCTGGTGAAAGAAATTGAAGAGGACACACAGAAAAAGGAAAGGTATTCCAAGCCCAAGGTTTGGAAGATTATTATATATATTTTGGAAGATTATATATTATATATATATTTGGAAGATTATTATTATATATTGTTAAAATGACAGTACTATCCAAAACAACTTACAGATTCAACGTAATCCTTATCAAAATACTGATGACATTCTTCACAGGAAAAAAAAGTCCTAAAAGTTATGTGGAACCACGAAAGACCCTGAATACCCAAAAAAGCGAAAAGAACATGGCTGGAGGCATCACACTGATTTCAAATTTTACTACAAAGCTATAGTAACCAAAATAGCATGAAAACAGACATACAGACCAATGGAACAGAACTGAGAACCCAGAAACAAACCCACACCTTTACAGTTCACTTATTTTTAGCAAAGATGCCAATAACATACAATGGGGAAAGGATAGTCTCTTCAATAAATGGGGCTGGGAAAACGGAATATCCATGCAGACAAATGAAACTAGACTCCTATCTCTCACCATACACAAAAATGAAATACAAATGGATTAAAGATGTAAATCTAAGACCTAAAACTGTGAAATACTAGAAGAAAACATTGGGGAAATGCTCCAGGACATTGGTCTGGGCAAATTTTGTGTGTGTGAGACCTCAAAAGCATAGGCAAGCAAAGCAAAAATTGACAATTTACCTTGATTACATCAAGTTAAAAAGCTCTGCACAGCAAAAGAAACAATCAACAAAGAGACAACCCACAGAACGGGAGAAAATATTTACAAACTACCCATCTGACAAGGGATCAATAACCAGAATATACAAGGAGTTCAAAAAATTCAATAGCAAAAAAACAAGCAATCTAATTAACAAATAGGCAAAGGAACTGAACAGACATTTCTCAAAAGAAGATGTACAAATGTCCAACAAGTGTGTGAAAAAATGCTCAACATTACTAATCATCAGAGAAATGCAAATCAAAACCACAATGTGATAAACATACAGATAAAATGGTTTATATACAAAAGACAGACAATAACAGATGTTGGTGAGAATGTGGAGAGAGGAGAACCCTCGTACACTGTTGGTGGGAATGTAAAGGAGTACAGACACTATGGAGAACAGTATGGAGGTTCCTCAAAAAACTACAAATCGAACTATCATATTATCCAGCAGTCCCACTTCTGGGTATATATCGAAAAGAAAGGAAATCAGTATATCAAAGAGATATCTGCCCTCCCATGTTTATTGCAGGACTAATCACAAGAGCCAACATATGGAATCAATCTAGGTGTCCGTCAGTGGATGAATGATAAAGAAAATGTGGTACATATATTCAATGGAATATTATTCAGCCAGAAAAACGAATGAAATCCTATGATTTGCAACAACATAGATGGAATTGAAGGCCATAATGTTAAGTGATATAATCCAAGTATGGAAAGAGGAATATCTCATGTTCTCAGTATTTTGAAAGCATTTCTTTTTTTCCTTTAGTTTTGTGCAATTTGTTAGCTCATCATTTATTTAACTATTTAATTGATATAATATTTGTACATTTTTATGGGGTACATGTGATATTTTGTTACATGCATAGGCTGTGTAATGATCAAGTCAGGATTTTAGGATTCACACTGCCTCAAGCATTTATTATTGCTATGTGTTTGGAACATTTCAAGGCCTCTCTTTTAGCTATTTTGAAATATACAACACATATTAATTATGGTCACCCTACTCTGCTATCGAACAGCAGAACTTATTCCTCCTATCTGTATGTTCTGACTTTGGAAAAACTCAGAAAACAAAGTTTTCTCTTCACTTTCTTCTTGTCAATCCTTAGCTATGTCAAGATTTTTTTTCATGAATGATTTCAGTGTAAAATACCTAACAGAATATAGAGAAAAGATGTCCCTACAATACTAAAATACATTTTGTGCATTAGTGAAATTACTTCCTAGTTTTCAGAAATTAGGGAAAGAACATTTACTTTTTAAAGCCACAGATAAATCACTGACTGTCCTAACAAGTGATCAGAAATGTTATTCAATATACACACACTGAGAGGATCGTAAAGCAATAAAATGTTGGTAGTAATGGGCACATCCTAGATCTTAGTTTATTTTGTTCTGTTTTTGAGACAGGGTCTGGCTTTGGTCACCCAGGCTGGAGTGTAGTGGCGTGATCTCGGCTCACTGCAACCACCACCTCCCAGGTTCAAGTGATTCTCCAGCCTCAGCCTCCCAAGTAGCTGGTATTACTGGCGCCCACCACCACACCTGGCTAATTTTTTTGTGTTTTTAGTAGAGATGTGGTTTCACTATGTTGGCCAGGCTGCTCTCAAATGCTGATCTACCCATCTTGGCTTCCCAAAGTGCTGGGATTACAGGTGTGGGCCACCGCACCCGGTCAAGAGTTATATCTTCTTAATTTTGTTGAAACATTTATAGCATCTTTGTTCTAGATATGGGTGAGTACAAATTTACTCAAAATGCCAGCTTAATCTCACTAGTCCTAAAGAAATGAAGCCATTTTATACTTGCTTCAGGTGCTATTAGCATATTATTAAAAAATTAACTTGCACTTCTAATTCACCCAAGGATATGAGGACAGACTTTAGGCGATACAGCCAGATAGTGGAAATAAAACCTAGAAAGAAGAGCATGGATCAGTTTGCAGAAATATGGGACATGCTTATGAGCTGGCATTCATAATACTTGAGAACAGTTAATCACCATTCAGATATTAACTTTTGTAGACCCTCAAATCTCTTTACACTAGACACTTACATTAGCTGGAAGGGTGTAGGGAGGATACAAGGGTGACTCTGGGGAAGACGAGAGCGTGAAAGCAGATCTGGTGGTGAGCTGATAACCTGCCATAAACTGGAGTTTTTAACACTGAACTAGGCTACACACATATATACATTCAATATACATATGGAGTAGTCTTTCCAATGGTTTGACCCAGTAATGACCCTCTCTGTTCTGACGTGAGCTAAACTGAATGCTACAGCTTAATGCTTTCTGGCTGCTTTAGTTTACTATACTTGTAGCATTCTATTTTGTTGGGTGCTAAGAAATAGAGGCAGTTTCTTTTACCTAGAGAAATATCCAATCCAGGACACGGATATTATACCAACTGAAATAATAAAATGGTCACTTTTGCTAAAGAGGAACAGCCAGAGCTTACCTTGAAGGATGTGCCCCAAATAATCTGAATTACATTATCCTATATTAATTGCTCCTGCCCCAGGGAAGGCGTGGGGAGCTGCGGAGCAGAGCGTAGTGGGCTGATTTAGGGACTAGGTCGGTAATGGAGGAAAATGTAGCCCTGACTGTGGGTAGGAAGTGAATTTCTTCCAAATGCACAAGAGTTCTGCTTTGAGATTGGCAGAAGTCATCACTAGACAGAAGGGATTGCATAGAGTACTTTTGTGGATTGTGGAAGCTCAGACATTTATTTCTTGCCTTTCTCTGCTTTAGCATGGATAATATTCACCTGTGGAGCTTGTTATAAATGAAGACTCCTGGACCTTATTCTCAGTAATTCTGATTCAATAGACCTGGGGTGGAATTTGGGCAACTGCACTTTTATGAGTACTCCAGCTGATTACACGATGCATGTAGTTCAAAGGCCACATTTTGAGGGACATAGTTGTAGAGCAAAGTCCACTGTTTCCAGTGGAAATATTATTGTAATCACTCTCATCCCCCTATGTAACTTCATAGTATCTGCAATATATAATATAGAGCAAATTTTTTAAACTTGAGAGTGACACATCTTTTTTATTTTTTATTTTTTGAGACTGAGTTTCACTCTTGTTGCCCAGGCTGGAGTACAGTGGCATGATCTTGGCTCACCACAACCTCTACCTCCTGGTTCAAGTGATTCTCCTGCCTCAGCCTCCCCAGTAGCTAGGATTACAGGCATGTGCCACCATGCCCGGCTTGTATTTTTAGTAGAGACGAGGTTTCTCTATGTTGGTCAGGCTGGTCTCGAACTCCCGATCTCAGATGATCCACCCTGCTTGGCCTCCCAAAGTGCTGGGATTATAAATGTGTGAGCCACCGCCCCTGACCACGAGTGACACTTTTATGGACCTTTTTTATGAATACTTTAAACTACTCGCACTTCTCAATATTTCATTGTTACTCAAAAGGAGAATCAATTTCACCTTGAATCCACTTCAAATTCCCCTTAGGAAACTTTCTGAGAAGAAAAGTTCTCTTACTAATAAGTCTCAATTGTATTTGTACACACCTACTTCTACGCTATTGACTACCCCCAGGGCTGAGTCTCATGGTATCTTATTTAACCTGTGCACACTTCCAGGGCAGCGGTGCCTCTTGGTTCTAACCTGTAATGAAGCCTCTTGAAACTCAGCTCCCTCCAGAACAGTGAGGATTAGTCTGTAACTTATACTTGGTATAGTGGGAATACTGCCATGATGAACTGAGGGGCAGAAGAAAAAGAAAGGCATTATGACTGTGTTGGTTTGGTATATTTTGCCAACAAAGACATACTCTTGGGCTATTTTCAGAAGCCCAGTGGCTGCTTCTCCCAGAAGGCCACAGGAAGGTCTTCTGAGAGGACTGGTGGAGTGAGAGACAAGCTAGGTGGAATGTGGAATGGGCTGCATGCATTTACTGTTCCCTGAGCAAAGAAGCTCTTCCCAGTAGGACTCCAGCTCCTTTCCCCATCTTCCATTTCTCTGCCTCAAATACATCTGCGGATTAACCAAAATGTTTTCTTTCATCTTCATGCTCTATTGCCCCATTGTTAGGGAAGAATGATTCCTCAAGATTGTATTAAGATTAGTACAGTAGCCAGGACAAGTGAAGGGCTAGTTCCATTATACCCTGCATGGGTAAGAACTGCTGCCACAGTGTCTGCTAAATTGGGGTGGAATGTACCATCTACTTTGGTGATTATTCTGAGCAGTCCTGGTCCACAGGAGGCTACTCCTAGTACCAGATTGCCTGCCAACTGTGCTTAGAGGAAATGAATTTAGGCTTGGCATCAAATCCACTTTAACTTCCCTTCTAGGATTTGTTGTCTTTCAGCCATACCAAAGTTAGCAATGGATGAAATTTACATCTAGAGACTAGCATTCCAATTTACAAGACATGTTGATAAAAATGGGGGCTGTGCCATGTTTTATGCAAATATTTCCTGAGTAAATTATCTTTGAAAAAAATGGTTTCAGGTTTTGTTGTATTTTTAAATAAAACAAGCAATGGGCCGGGCGCAGTGGCTCCTGCCTGTAATCTCAGCACTTTGAAAGGCTGAGGGGAGGTTCGCTTGAGCCCAGGAGTTTGAGACCAGCCTTGGTGACATAGGGAGACCCTGTCTCTACAAATAATTAAAAAGTGAGCTGGGCGTAGTGATGTGCACCTGTGGTCCCAGCTACTTGGGAGGCTGAGGTGGGAAGAAGATTGCCTGAGCCCAGGAGGTCAAGGCTGTAGTGAGTCATGATACCACCACTGCACTTTAGCCTGGGTGACAGAGTAAGACCCTTTCTCTAAATAAATAAATAGCATAAGCAATGAACCAGTATATTCTTATAAAAACCACTAAAGTGATATACTTTAGCAGAATTCTCATTTGACCCCATTTCTACCCAATCCCAGCCCTACTCCTAGAGTTAATTTCTCTAATTCATTTGGTGTGTATCTTTCTGGATCGTTCTTATGTTATACTATAATAGTTCTCAAACTCTACTGTGTTTGAGCATCACCTGGTGTTATGGGCTGAATCGTGTCTTCCTAGAATTTATCTGCTGAAGCCCTCATCCCTAGTACCTCAGAATGTAACTGTTTGGAAATAAGGCTTTTAAAGAGGTGATTGAGTTAAAATGAGGTTTTGATTCACACAAAACAATATTAAAATTATGACATGCTCTCAGAATACCTTGCTGTAATTAAAATGATGAATATCTGTATTTATTCAACTGGGGAAAAGTCATGATGTGAAAAGGCAAAAATATTTCTATATAAAACATTTTTTTGTTACTTTGAGATAGAGTGTCCTAAAACCTGTCAAGGCAAACACACTGGAAAAAAGCTAGCATCCAAAGTTAGCAATGGATGAAAGTTACATCTAGAGACTAGCATTCCAGTTTACAAGACACATTGATAAAAAATGGGGGCTATGCCATATTTTATGCAAATATATCCAGAGTACGTTACCCTTGAAAAAAATTATTTCAGGTTTTGTTGTGTTTTTAAATAGCACAAGCCATGGGCTGGGCGCAGTGGCTCATGCCTGTAATCCCAGCACTTTGGGAGGCTGAGGGTCTTTATAGGAAGGGGAAATTTAGGCATACAAAAAGACATCCGAGATGCTCAGACACAGAGAGAAATGCTGTGTTGCCATGTGAGGACACAGCAAGAAGGTGGACATCTGCAAGCCCAGGAAAGAGGCCTCATAAGAAACCAAGCCTGCTGACACCTTGATCCTGGACTTTCAGTCTCCAAAACTTTGAGAAAATAAATTTCTGGGCTGGGTGCGGTGGCTGACGCCTGTAATCCCAGCACTTTGAGAGACCACAGTGGGTGGATCATGAGGTCAGGAATCAAGACCATCCTGGTCAACATGGTAAAAATCCATCTCTACTAAAATACAGAAAACTAGCCGAGTGTGGTAGGGTGCACCTGTAGTCCCAGCTACTTGGCAGGCTGAGGCAGGGGAATCGCTTGAACCTGGGAGGCGGAGGTTGCAGTGAGCCGAGATCACGCCATTGCACTCTAGCCTGGTGACACAGCAAAACTTCGTCTAAAAAAAAAAAAAAAGAAATTTCTGTTGTTTAAGCCACCCAGTTTATGGAATTTTGTTATGACAACCATAGCAAACTACTATAATAATAATCATGTTGTGAAAACATGATCCCCCAGCCCACCCTAGAGATTCCATTCAGTAGGTTTGGAGTGGAAGGTGAGAATATGTATTTCTAATATGTAAGTCCCAGATAGGACTTCATGTTTCAGGAATGCAATATCTTCCTATACTTCTCTTTAAAAACCTTGTTTCCCTGCATAATTTTAAAAATTATTTTTAATTTTTGTGGGTGCACATTAGGTGTATATATTTGTGGGTGTATGTGAGGTATTTTGCTAGAGACATACAATGTGTAATGATCACATCAGGGCAAATGGGGGCTATCCATTATCTCAAGCGTTTATCCTTTCTTCTTGTTATACACAATTCAATTATATCTTTTTGGTTATTTTTAAATGTACAATTAAATTATTATTAACCATAGTCACTCTGTTGTGCTATCAAATACTAGATCTTATTCACTTTTTCTAACTATTTTTTTTATCCATTAACTATCCCTACTTTCCTGCCCCCCAGTACCCTTCCCAACCTCTGGAAACCATCATTCTACTCTATATTTCCATGAGTTCCATTGTTTTCATTTTTAACTCCTACAAATAAGTGGAAACACCCTGTATAATATCAAAATGTCTCTGATTTGCCTTTTTTCCAATTTGTTTGCCTTGACAGGTGTCAGGACACATTATCACAAAATGATATAAAAATGTTGCAAATAGAAATATTTTTGCCATTTTATGTCCCATAACTTTTCCTCAGTTGAATAAATACAGATATACATTATTTTTAATTACTGCAAGGTATTCTATTATGAGAGTATGTCCTAATTTTAATATTACTTTACATGTCTCTGAATATGCATTGTTTATCTTCTTGAATAATTTCAATTTTCCCAATGATCAAGAAGCAAATTTTGTCCCACTGTTCTATTACTCATTATTTCCATATTGGCTGAATTCAGTCTGGATGATATTTGCTGTTCTTCATCAGCTTTGTCTTTTCTGTTTAGAATTGCCACATATCTGTTTACTCTAGTGGAACAAAAAGAATGTCTTAATTCTCTGTGATGTTGCTTTTACGAAAGACAGTCCTTTAAGTCAACCGCTTTAATGAGCTTTATTTACTCAAAGCATGCAGACTCTTTTATATGACTTTCATGCTGATTTAAAAACTGCAGAAGGTCTTTCAGTATTGTGTCTTGTGTTTTATGATGTAGAACATACACACACATAAGTAAGAATTAATTCTATTAAGACAGAATGAGTCTGCCTATCTGTACTCCCCTCCTATTTTGAAAATGGGATATTGAATCAATATCCAAAGTGTGATTGACTTCATCTAAATATATTTCCAAAGAAGTACATGGAAGGAGTCTCTAAACTGTTTGAAGATACAAAAATAAGGAGTATACATAATCTATTAAATAGTCAACATAAGCTGAATCATATGCAATAAACTATAAATCATATCCAGTGGGACTTTGATATTAATTTAAAACTGATGTGTAACTATGAGAGTTTCCCTTATTCTATCAGGCACAGATTTCTCTTTTCACATAATGTAGATCCTGCTGATCTTCCATACAGGAGTCATGATGAAACATAATGCGACAGAGTACTGAGAAAAAAGTCCTTTTTAAAATAGTGAAGGGAATGCTGAGAACATGAGGATTCAAACAAAGAGGGGATAAATAGTCTTTATAAATTCTTGGTGAAGCAAGAGAAGAATGAAGATATGAAAGCCAATATACATGATAGATGCTCCAATTTGGGACCTCAACTGGGTCCAGTAAGGAGAAATTCTTTAAAGAAGGACATACTCCAGGGTTGTTAGGTGGAGTCTGTCTCGGCTGAGTACCTTCTTGTCTGGTTTCATAGAATTCCTTTTTGTGATTCCAAAGTATTGTAATTCTCAGGGATCAGAAATTTCTGGAAAGAGCTCAGATTATTTAAACAAAGAAGACTAATTTCCAACTTCCCAAGCTTTGGCAGAACAAAAGCACCAATTATTGCATAGAAAACTGAGGAGCACTGGTGGCCAGAGGTCATCAGAGCTAGCAGGTGGTCAGGAAGAACTTTGATGATATGAGCTCTCTTACAAAGAAACAAACAGCCCTGGGTATTGGCTCAGAGAATAATACCACATTACTATTACCCAAGTAAGTTCTTGCTATTCCTTCTAGCTGGCATGCTCTGGAGGCAATTCATTTTCTTCCTCCTTCTCTCTCTCTTTTTTTCAAAATGTGCGTTGGTACTTTTCATTGTCTCCATACACCTTGACACCATTGCCTCCCCTTGAGTATGATCTTTTCATTTATTTTTATTTTTTAAAATTTTACTTTAAGTTCTGGGATACATGTGCAGAATACGCAGGTTTGTTACATAGGTATACATGTGCGATAGTGGTTTGCTGCATTTATCAACCTGTCATCTAGCTTTTAAGCCCACCATGCACTAAGTATTTGTCCTAATGCTTTCCCTTCCTTTGCCCCCCACCCCCAACAGGCCCCAGTGTGATGGTCCCCTCCCTGTGTCCATGTGTTCTCATTGTTCAACTCCCACCTATGAGTGAGAAAGTGCGGTGTTTGGTTTTCTGTTCCTGCGTTAGTTTGCTGAGAATGATGGCTTCCAGCTTCATCCATGTCGCTGCAAAGGACGTGAATTCATTCTTTTTTATGGCTGCAGAAAGTGATCTTTTTAAATGCCCTATTATTAGTTGAAAATAATATATGTATCTTGATAAAGTTAATAGGTTTACCCCAAAAGACAAATTCCTTGATAGTTAAAAAAAAATAAATTCATCAATGTCTTCTAATTTACTTTTCTCCAGCCTGATTTCTTTTGGACCTTGGGCTCACGCTAATTTTTATAGCCACACTAGGGGGCACTGTTGAGTTATAAACGCTCTCAACAGTGTTTGCCTGTTTTTTATTAATGCTGAACTTGCAACTCCTTTCATTTATGTCAGTATTTCACTTTCTGTGCTAACAGTAGGATATGAAAAAGACATGTAGATTTGCTTCCAGCGCAGAAAAAAATAATGATGACTTAAAACAGTACTTGCTGGAAGACGGGGAAAGAAAAAAATGCATTTTTGTGAAGGAATACTATTTTTTTTTCTCTTGGCATTTTTGGGTTATAAATTCACATTAGTGATACAGCCAATATACAAACCACAGTTGTAGCAACCAGAGAAAGAAACAGGATATGACCCCTTTTGTAAGATGCTCATAATATTCCCAAGGAGGCAGGAGAAAACTCCATTCATCTGTAGTTTATTCAGAATGTTCTTTTCTGTTGCCTGTCATTTTGGAATGGATTTAACTGTTGCTAAAAAGTTACAGGAACAAAAGCCTCATAGCTAGAAATCATCTGTTTCTTTACAAAACAAGTTCACCCCAGATCAGCCATGTGACTTGCCCCAGCAGTGCCCAGCCCTCTGACCCGAGTCTTGCTGGAACAGCATCTCTTTAGGGACTGAGAAAGAATTTACGTTCTAAGTCCTTCCTGCTATTTCTCTCAAGTTTGGTGCCTGCTGTGATGGCGAGTTCTTTTTCCTTTAAACCAGATACTGGAAAGTAAACCTGAAAACCCAAATCCCTTCAACAGAGAATTAAGAGTGCAGATTTGGGATAAAATAAGCCACAAATGTTTGACCACTATCATGATACACCAGTGCAAAAATTTACAAAAATTGTCCAGGATGATTGAGTTTTCTCAGTGGTAAAGCTAACATAGCATCTAAAACAGTTGGCAATATTATTTAAGCTGAACCTCAAAGATTCTTACATTTATTTTTGATCTTTTGTGTTAACAGAGTCAGAGCTAAATCTTTTGTTACCTATACTTAATATAATTATTGTCATTTTACAAATAATTTAGAAATGATATGTCCTTCTTAACTTCCATTAAAAAGCATTTATTAAAAACACACATTTGTTTATGTAGTGCACAACCAGTTTTTTTTGTGATTCTTGTTGACTCGATGTCCATTCTCCACTGAGGCACCAAATATACCCGGGTTTGCATCCCAGCCCAGTGGGTGTATTTGATTCTCTGAGTCTCAGATTAATGAGGATAATAATACTTTCATCATAGTGGCTTTGTAAGAATTAAATGATGCATTAATGTGGAGTAGCCAAGTAGGCACAGTATTCAATGGGATCTACTGTGCTCCTTTTTGCATTCACTTAAGAGCAGCAATGATGTAATATACAGAAACAATGAGTCCAATCTGCTGCATTGTTGTGTGTTCTCACATGATCCTAGAAAAGTATCACAAAGGCAAAAAAAAAAAAAAAAAAAAATCAGAAAGGGGGAATGCTTATTTCTTGCATTATGAGGTCAAAGAAAGAACATATATGGTATTTAAAACTGAGACTAAATTTGAGCTATTTATAAAGTTGAGTGATTTATACTTCAGAATATTTTAATCAAAGTTTTGTGAATAACTTTAGATCAAAGAAATGAATCAAATAATCAACAGAAGTACAGCCTGTATTTCTTTAATGCTTCATAGTCATACTTAGAACATTTAATTACTTCATACTTATATGAAGTACAGCCATTTTGGAAAATAGTGTGGAGTTTCCTCAAAAAACTAAAAATAGAAGCGTCATGTGATCCAGCAATTCCACTTCTGAGTACATATCCAAAGGAAATAAAATCAGCATGTTGTAGACACAGCTACGTTTTCGTGTTCATTGCAGCATCATTCACAATAGCCAAGGTATGGAAACAACCAAAGTGTCCACCAATGGATGGTTGAATGGATTGAAAACTGTGGGCCATGATCGCACCATTGCACTCCAGCATGGGTGACAGAGTAAGACACTGTCCCCCCCAAAAAAGGTGCTTACTGTCACTCGTTGAAACTACACTAGAATATTTTAACCTATGAAAACCTATAAAATAACAAATGATTTAAAAAAAACAGTGCTGTGGAAGAATATAGGTATTGCTGATAAGAATATATTCATGTGCATATGTGTGTGTGGAATTATACAATACTGTTTAGTCTTTAAAAAGCAGAAAATTCTGTTATTTGCAACAACTTGGATGAACCTGGAGGGCATTATGCTAAGTAAAATAAGCCAGGCCCAGGATGACAAATACCACATGATCTCACTTACATGTGGAGTTTTAAAAATCTTGAACTTCTAGAAATGACCAGAGGCTGGGAATAGGGAAGGTAGACAGGGAAAGAGGAGATATTGTCAAAAGATACAAAATTTCAATTAGGAGGAATAAGTTCTGGTAATCTATTGCACAGCATGATAACTATAGTTAATAATAATGCACTACATACTTTAAAATAGCTAAAAGAGAGGACTTCAAATGTTCTGGCCACAAAAATGGTAAATATTTGAGGTGATGGATATGATAAGTGTTAAGTGTAACAATGTATACATGTATTGAAACATCACATCATACCCTATAAATAGATACAATAAAAACAAGAGAAAAGATAGTTTAAATTTCTATTTTCATTAATTAGTGTGAAGGAAAAGTTAAAAGGTATCATAGGCCGGGCTCGGTGGCTCACGGCTGTAATCCCAGCACTTTGGGAGCCTGAGGCAGGTGAATCACCAGGTCAGAAGATTGAGACCATCCTGGCCAACATGGTGAAACCCTGTCTCTACTAAAATAAAAAAAATATTAGCTGGACGTGGTGGTGTGCACCTTTAATCCCAGCTACTCAGGAGGCTAAGGCAGGAAAATCGCTTGAACCCGGGAAGCGGAGGTTGCAGTGAGCTGAGATGGCACCAACATACTCCAGCCTGGCCACAGAGCAAGACTTGATCTCAAGGAAAAAAAAAAAGGGCATTGTAATAAAAACAGGTTTTCTTAATTTAAGAAATATGAAAAATATGAAAAATAAATTTTGAAAAGGTAGTAGGGCTTTAGGTCCAAAGGGTACAAATGAATGTAGTATAAATGGATATAAAAATAATAGTTTTTCTTTCTTCCTTGTACTCTGCTATCCATTGTCCTTCCCTGAGGCAGCCACTGATATATTTTGGGTATCTTTCTATGGAGAGAGATAGACCAATGGATATGAATCTGGATACAGATATAGATGTAGACATAATCATTTCACACATTTGGATACATCTTTAGGATAAATTACTAGAAGAAATTGCTGATCACAGTCTTTGTGCATTTTTAATGGTTATATGGCTAAACTGCCATCTTATCCTCTACAGAAGGCAATTTAGCCATATAACTATTATAAATACAACTATATATCTTTCTCTCTATAATTCCATACGCTCATATGCACGTGAATATATTCTTATCAGCAATACCTATATTCTTCAGTGGTAGTTTTTTTGATCATTATTTTATAGGTTAAGATATTTTAGTGTAGTTTCAACGAGTGACAGTAAGCACCTTTTTTTTGTTTGTTTGGTTTTTGAGACAGGGTCTCACTCTGTCACCCAGGCTGGAGTGCAATGGTACAGTCATGGCTCACTGCAGCCTCAGTATCCTGGGCTCGGGTGATCCTTTCCCCTCAGCCGCCTGAGTGGTTGAAACAACAGGCACATGGCACAATGCTGGACTAGTTTTTGTATTTTCAGTAGAGACAGGATTTTGCCATGTTGCCCAGGCTGGTCTTGTGCTCCTGAGCTCAAGTGAACCTCCCACCTCAGCCTCCCCAAATGCTGGGATTACAGAAATGAGCCACTGTGCCTGGTGGTGTAACACCTTTTAAGAGCCATTTTCACTTTTTCTGTGAATTGTTTTTTCACATCCTTTACCCATTCTTCATTGGACTCTGTCTTTTTCTCACTAATATTTAAATATATTTGGAAAATAAGGCCTTTGTAATCTCAATTATAGTTTTTCCAGCTTTCTATTTATCTTTTGGCTATTTTTATAAGTTTTAATACGCAGACATATAAAATTGTTTTGCAACCGAACCATTCTAAGATTATAAGAACATAGAATTTGCCATATGTGGAATCCCTATGTGTATTTTGATATGTTTAGTGTTTAGAACACTGCATTTTAAGAGAATTTTTTTCTTCCTTTCTACTGGAATTATTATATTTTACTATAAAAAATAACAAAAATATTTCTAAAAGGGTTGGGAGAGACCAACTTGAATTATAGAAATGGATTGTATTAAAGAACATACAATATCTGAGACTAGAGTAAGGGTTGATTAATAGAGATAAATGATTTTAATTGGCACACTGATTGTATGTCTGTAAATGAATGCTTCTGATGAGCCTGAAACTAGTCCTTCTCTTGATTGGTTCTTTTAAGATAATTTTAGTTTAAGAAGAACCTTTGTGAAATCTTCTGGCTCTGGCTTTAGAAATATTTCATTTGTATGGCCGATTTTAGCATTCCTGGGCATATCTGTTATATATGACAGGTGCATTTTGCCCTGCCCAACAGCACAAAGTTACACTCATTACATAAGGTTGGAGAAATGTTTTATTAATAACCTTGTTTACATTCTTGATATATGTATGTATGTGCACACACACACACACACACAACATGCATACATTTTCCTATAAAGGAGAATGCTGAACATCAGCAGATAATTTCCAAGCTATTTCTTAAAAACCAGTAGACTACAATCTGATGAGATTTCTCTGCACTACTTGCAGTGCTTCAAGCCATCATGTGTTATATTTGTAAATATTTAAACAGTGTCACTGGGAGAGATTTTAGTTTATGAAAAGTTATTGTAGAGATGTGCTTGAAAAGCATTTATGTAATTGCAAAAAGAGTTTCTCAGTGATTGAAAATGGTTAAGGTGAGAAACTGGTTCTCTTTACCGGTTTCTTCTCGGTCCCTTTCAGAAGTCTCTGGTTTGTCCTACTAAATGGCTTCCTATGGTTTTACTCAACAGCTGTAACTTAAGACTGTCAGGGCTTGTTTCTTTGAGTGAAGGCTGCTGAATTGCTCTTTTTCCAATAAATATAGTCTAATTTTTTTCATGTTAACCAGACAAAGATTCCCTTTGAAACATGTAGTCTGAGCACCAAACACTGGACTCATTGTGTCTGAAACAATAAGTGCCACATTCAGTCTTTAGAAATGGTGACCAATTTGCTTGTATTCAAGAACCATAGGAGTTTTACACATCTACAAAAGTGATTCACAGTTGAGTTTTCAATAATGCTAATACTGCATGTATGAGTGTGATTTAATGCTGTGATGTGTACAGTATTATATCCTGACTGTTATATGCCTGCCACTCATGGATCAGCTTTGGACTTTTCATGATGAATTACTAGTAATTCACCCAGTGACTTCAAATGAGAGTAGAAAGAATTCCCGTGCTTGTTTAGTTTTGCATATAAGCATATAAAATTTGATTGTAACTGTCATACACATTTTGGATGTAATGTGGCACTCAACATTAGGGATTGTCTTATAGCAGTTACTCCAGGAGCAGACACTGAATAAAGAATCTATGTGCAAATGATATTAGGAAATTGCTCCCAGGAAAAACTGGTAAAGAAGTAAGAGAAGCAGATCAGGGAAAGGAAGGAATCCAACCAAGGGTACAATTTCAGGCAAAGTTGTAGCCTCAGTTATATTGCACAGATGAACAGTAGAGATTAAATTATAGCTCAGAATTTGTCCCAGTTTGAAGCAAGGAAGCTGGACCTTCACAAGCCAGACATTGTTGAAAGGACACTTAGGAGTCTTAAACTCTCAGATCTTTCCAACTCACCACACAGGCAGGCCAAGTGGCATCCGTGGCTGAGGGCAGTCTTCTGAAGATAATCATAGGTGCAGGCCCATGGAAGCAGAAGCACAGAAAAGCTTGGGGTGTGTCGAAGTGGGTACAAAGAAATGGCAGAAGGGCTTCAGGAGGATCTGGATCTAGTACCAATAGTTGTTTGCTGCAAAGGTAATTAGGTAATAATTCTGAAGAAATTCTTTTCAATGATTAAAAATTATTTAGTGATTCAACTACATTTTATATATGTTTAAAAGTTGTTGGGTAAATGATTCTGATCAGATAGCCACTTAGTCAAGGACTACACTACAGGAAATCTTACTCTTCACTATTTCTCAAATACACCACACATGCTTCTGTCTCAGGGACTTCATATTTGTATCTTTTGCCAAGGTTTCAGCCCACAGATTGAGTTTTGGTAAAAAGCAGGAAAAACATAACTTCGTGATTGGTCTATTTCACCTTGATCCAGTCCTGCTGTCATTGGCTAGATGTTGTATACCTCTTAATGTCAGGCAATATGAAATATACATGTTCATGAAGTGTTCTTGCTCAAAACTATTTAAACAGAACCTTATCAGACCTTTCCCTAACTTCTAGTTTATAATACAAATATTATTTTTTATTTTATTTTGTTTTATTAGGGTCTATATCTGTAGGCCAGGCTGGAGTGCAGTAGCGTGACCTTAGCTCACTGCAACCTCCACCCGCTGGGTTCAAGCAATTCTCATACCTCAGCCTCCCAAGTAGCTGAAACTACAGATGCTCACCAACATGCCCAGCTAATTTTTGTATTTTTAGTAGAGATGGGGTTTCACCATGTTGGCCAGGCTGGTCTTGACCTCCAGTGATCTGCCTCAAGTGGAGGCCTCAGCCTTCCAAAGTGCTGAGATTACAGGCGTGAGCCACCATGCCTGGCCCAAATATTATTGTTTCATACAGTGAATGTTGTTTTAGAACATTGGATTTATCCACATATTTACCACTTGCTTTCCTCAACCTCCCTTCTTGCATGTCAGTCCTTCCATCTGGAATCATTTTCCTTCTGTCTAAAGTGTGTATTTTAGCATAGTGCTGACCAATATAGTGATCGCTAGTCACGTGACTATTGAGACTTGAGATATTGCTAGTATGAATTGAGATTTGCTGTAAGTATAAAGTACATACTGGGTTTCAAAGGAAATACAAAACCCCAAATCTCTCCTTAATGATTCTTTTATTGACATTTTGAAATGATAATATTTTAGATATATTGGATTAAACAGACTCTTTTTAAAATTAATTTTATCTGTTCTTTTTTGCTTTAAAAATGTGGATACTACAACATTTAATTTACATATTGCTTACATTATATTTCTATTGGACAGCTCTGTTTTAGAATTTTCTTTAATGATGGCAAATTATGAAGATTTGTTTTGTCTGAAACTGTCTATTTTGTACTTGCTCTTGAAATCTCTTTTCACTGAATAATTGAGTTATTTTCTCTTATCATGTTGAGGATATGATTTTACTCTCTGGGTTCCATTGCAGCTATTATGAAGTCGGTTAATGTTGTTACTCATTTGGCCTTAATTTGTCTTTCTACTATAGTTCCTGTTTGAAAAATCTTCTCCTCATTTTTAACATTCTGATATTTTATTATGATGAATTTAGCTATGTGTTTATCATTACGTATCCTGCTTGGATTAACTATTGATTTCTTCTATGAGTGAGAACATGCAGTGTTTGGTTTTCTGTTCCTGTGTCAGTTTGCTGAGAATGATGGTTTCCAGCTTCATCCATGTCCCTACAAAGGACATGAACTCATCCTTTTTCATGGCTGCATAGTATTCCATGGTATATGTGTGCCACATTTTCTTTGTCCTGTCTATCATTGATAGGCATTTGGGTTGGTTCCAGGTCTTTGCTATTGTAAACAGTGCCGCAATGAACATATGTGTGCATGTGTCTTTATAATATAACGATTCACAATCCTTTGGGTATATACCTAGTAATGAGATTGCTGGGTCAAATGGAATTTCTACTTCTAGATCCTTGAGGAATTGCCACACTGTCTTCCACAATGGTTGAACTAATTTACACTCCCACCAAAAGTGTAAAAGTGTTCTTGTTTCTCCACATCCTCTCCAGCATCTGTTATCTCCAGATTTTTTAGTGATTGCCATTCTAACTGGTGTAAGATGGTATCTCAATGTGGTTTTGATTTGCATTTCTCTAATGACCAGTGATGATGAGCATTTTTTCATGTTTGTTGGCCTCATAAATGTCTTCTTTTGAAAAGTGTCTGTTCATATCCTTCGCCCACTTTCGAATGGGTTT